>SKCR01051213.1:0-38113 GCA_019454045.1 Zanthoxylum bungeanum | reverse complement strand
CGGCGCGCAGTGTTCCAGTGTCGCGACGCTGAAGAGACGAAAATATCCCTGGTTGACGCATTTTGTCCGTTTTGCCTCAGCGTGCGCCGAATCTGCTACATGCGCCGGTCCACAAATTCAGAATCTGAGAAAAGTTGACTTTGCTAACGTGCGCCGTGAAACGTGTCACCATCACAACAGAGATCTAAAATGCGCCTTGCCACGTGTCGAAATCCTATTGCTTGGACGGCCGCCGCCCCACGTGTCATCCTACGTGTCGCCACATCATCGTCCACATCAGCAGCCACATCAGCAAGTCAACCGAGTCAACATGCCATGTCATCATCAGCCAATCACAGCGCGACACGTGTCAACCTTTCATTCGTCTGACGGCCGCCGCCCCACGTGTCGCCACGTTGTCTTCCACATCATCAGAGTGACGTCACCAATGACGTCATGAACAGTGACACGTCATCAATGACGTCAGCATAATAATTGAGTCTTAGCCGCCTTTCCACGTGTCGCTTCAACAGTCAGCCGCCATGCACGTGTCGCCTTCTCATCGTGCCACGTCAACCAAATAGTGAAAAATTCAGCGTCGCGACGCTGAAGCTTTGGCGTCGCGACGCGCGAACAGTGACCAAACAGTGAATTTGTTTTGCTATAAATAGGCCGCGAATTTTCTATTTTCACACACCTTTTCTCACTCCTTCTATGTAATTAGGGAGTTTCTCTCTCTAGAATTTTCATTTTTATTTTTTACTTTTTTTACTTTTGTAATAATTTCAACTAACCAGGTATTATTTTCTAAACTCTTCTTCTACTGTTTAAAACATTGAGGACAATGTCTCATTTAGGTTTGGGGGTGAGGTATAGTTAATAATACTTGTTTGTATTGTGTTTTTATTTTTAGTCCAAAATTTTTCGAAAAATACAAAAAAATTGAAAAATTTTCAAAAATTACAAAAATATTTTGCTTTTTTTTTGTGTTTTTATTTTGACTAAAAAGGTGAATTGGTAAGAAATAGCCGAGTAAGGAGTTTCCACTCTTGAGACGTATTTCAAACCATTTATTTCGAAATAAGTTAATTTTTGTTTATTTCCTTTTGAATTATTTAATTTGTGAATTCTCCATAATACTGACTAAAATGAATCTTCATATGCTCATTTGACAGGTATTATCAACATACATAGTAACATACAGACATGAGCTGAAATTGAAAAATTTGTAATATTCCGTGCTATAGTTTAATTGGAGGAAGCATCTATACATAGTTATGGAATAATAAAAAAAAAAAAAAAAAAAAAAAAAAAAAATTTTGATGTACAAAAATAAAGTATCTAAGATCCGGGTTATTAAGTCTGTAAGGGTGTTTTAACACCTAGTGCCCTAAAACCAACTGGTTTGGGAGTCATTGGCCCAAAGCTCGCTACATGGATCGAAGATACTGCAAAAATATATTCATATCTGAAGTCTGAGTAATTAAGTTCGTAGGGGTGTCTTAACACCTGGTGCCCTAAAGCCAACTGGTTTGGGAGCCACCGACCCAAAGCTCGCTACATAGACGAAAGGTATTGTATATAAATAAAAAGTCAAAATTCAAAAAAAGCAAAGAAAAAATCAGAAAAATCAGAAAATTATTCCATTACTACAAAAAGGTGTGAAATCTGATAGAACTTTAGGACAAAAATATTACTCTCTTATCAACTGCACTTATGACTGTTGTGGGCAAAAATGAGTTGTTTAATATTATGTTGACTGTGTATATGAAGAAAGGTAAAAATAATCGGAGAATTTACTTATTCGATAATTTAGAAAGAAACAAAACAACTAGTAACTTGTAGTAGAAGTTTCACCTGATTAGTTACTAACTTTTTTTTATTCTCTTTTCTCTTGTCTTTTTGCTTTTGTGTGCATTAGTTTTAACTAACTTTTTACTTTTGTAAAATGTTTGTGGGTATCATTGCTGTAAACCCTCACGAGACTACACTCGTCCACTAGGGACACCTAGGGGTTTAAAGGCTTGTTGCATATGCTAAATGCAACCGTGATCCCTACGAAAATGGTTTAGTTAAATTTTATTATGTTATTCCATTTTGTATTTTGCTCGAGGACTAGCAAAATGTTAGGTTTGGGGGTGTGATGAGTGGTATTTATATCACTATTTCCCACTCATTTAATCTAATATTTTGTATAGTTTCTTGAGTTTTGTGAATGTTTTGATGTGTTTTGTGTTATTTGTAGATAAATAAAGTTGGAAAGCACTGGAGGCAATTTGAGGCAAAACCGGACAAAAATGCGTCAACAGGGATATTTTCGTCTCTTCAGCGTCGCGACACTGGAACACTGCGCGCCGCGACGCCCAGCGTGCGCCGAATCTGCTAACATGCGCCGGGTCCACAAATTCAAAATCTGAGAAAAGTTGACTTTGCTAACGTGCGCCGTGAAACGTGTCACCATCACAACAGAGATGCTAAAATGCGCCTTGCCACGTGTCGAAATCCTATTGCTTGGACGGCCGCCGCCCCACGTGTCATCCTACGTGTCGCCACATCATCGTCCACATCAGCAGCCACATCAGCAAGTCAACCGAGTCAACATGCCATGTCATCATCAGCCAATCACAGCGCGACACGTGTCAACCTTTCATTCGTCTGACGGCCGCCGCCCCACGTGTCGCCACGTTGTCTTCCACATCATCAGAGTGACGTCACCAATGACGTCATGAACAGTGACACGTCATCAATGACGTCAGCATAATAATTGAGTCTTAGCCGCCTTGCCACGTGTCGCTTCAACAGTCAGCCGCCATGCCACGTGTCGCCTTCTCATCGTGCCACGTCAACCAAATAGTGAAAAATTCAGCGTCGCGACGCTGAAGCTTTGGCGTCGCGACGCGCGAACAGTGACCAAACAGTGAATTTGTTTTGCTATAAATAGGCCGCGAATTTTCTATTTTCACACACCTTTTCTCACTCCTTCTATGTAATTAGGGAGTTTCTCTCTCTAGAATTTTCATTTTTATTTTTTACTTTTTTTTACTTTTGTAATAATTTTAATTACTGTTTGTAATAATAATTTACTCTCTTTATTTTACAGTTTTTACTATTCACTATGCGGAGGTAACTTCCCTATGCTAAGGTGAAAGGTAATTATTTTACTATTGCTATTTAGATTAATCTCCCTTAAAAATAATATATTTACTATTTAAAATTCTGATTAATAAAGGAATACCGCTATATTGGTCGGTTGGTAAATTTATTTTCTGTTGGTTTGAAACTGATTAATCAAGGATACCGCCAGACTGGTCGGTTGGTAAATTTATTTTGGTACCGCCTTTATGGCTGGATTATGGACAAATATTACCGCCTATATGGCTGGTTGGACTTAATTGGACTTAATCAGGATACCGCCAGATTGGTCGGTTGATTAAATAATTTCATAAAGTTTATATATTATTTTATTGGGAGATATCTAAATTAGTAATATTAAAAGTAATTCCTTTTTGCCTTAGCATTTTATTTCATTTGTAATTTTCTCTTCAGCATTTTCATTATCGCAATTACTTTTCAGCAGTTTATGTCTTTTATTTTCAAGTTTTTATCAGCCCTAGCTATGTGTCATAACTAAGTTAATATCTAGGGTTGTGATGAAATTCAATGTCACTGGTTTATAAGGGTTAGATTATAATTTGGGTAATATAAAGATTTATTTATTGAGTCTTAATCTTAATGCTCTTTAATTAACTGGCCATTAATTAAATTGACTAGGTAAACTTAAAATGAACTAGACATAGGGATTTTAAGTTTAAGACCTTAGATTCAATAGCCCACGATCTTCCTTAAGGATAGATAACCTTTCAATAGATTTCCTTACAGGATAGGAATATACCTGTCGGGCGGGGGTAGTCTTAATTGGAACTTAATCGTAATGAATCTAGGTAATTTGGTTGACATAGACATATGGTTCAATTGGATTATACTAGGTATTTGTAATTGACCATCGGAAGAGGCTTTTACATAAATTAGTGTTTCTGGTTAATAAATCAATATATTACCCAATTATAAAATAACCACTTTATCTTTATATAATATTGGAATAAATCACAACCCTGGATAGTTTTAATATTGAATTTTCTTAAAATCTATTTTCAAACAATATATTTATTGTCTCTTTAATTTAGAATCGTCGCTATTTCAAATCAGTTAAAACAACCTGATAGATACTAGTAATCAATTAACCTCATAAAATTAATAACTTAGGTATTAAGTCCTCGTGGGATCGATACTTTTTATACTACTTGAACGATACGTACGCTTGCGTTATACGTGTGTGTTTACGCCGGTCAATACGCTTGAGCCAGTATTCTTTGATAGATGAAGAGTTAGGTCCACATGTGTTATAGCCATATTTAGATCCCCTTTGATATATTTATCAAGTATCTTCTCAATATAATGAGTCTGAGATAATATATATCCGTCTGATGTCCTAGAAATCTTAATTCCTAGGATCACATCAGCTACTCTCAAATCTTTCATATCAAATCTGCTGGATAACACGTTTTTGGTAGACTGAATCATTTCATGATTACTACCAATTATCAGCATATCGTCTACATAGAGACACACAATGACATATCATTTTTGAGTTGATTTGGTGTACACACACTTATCACACTCATTGGTTTTGAACCCATTTGACAACATCTCTTTGTCAAATTTCTCATGCCATTGTTTAGGTGATTGTTTTAATCCATACAAGGATTTTACAAGTTTGCACACCTTCTGTTCTTGTCCAGGAACACTAAACCCTTCTGGTTGTTCCATGTAAATCTCTTCATCCAATTCACCATTCAAGAATACCGTCTTTACATCTATTTGATGTATTTCAAGACCAAATATAGCTGTTATGGCTATGAGCATCTTATCGATGTGATACGAGTCACTGGTGAATAGGTGTCAAAGTAATCAAGGCCTTCATTTCGTCTATAACCTTTTATGACAAGTCTTGCCTTGTACTTATCTATTGATCCATCCATTTTCATATTCCTTTTGAATATCCATTTGTAGCCCATTGGCTTACAACATGGAGGAATATCAACAAACTCCCAAGTATGGTTCTGTATGATTGAATCAATCTCACTGTTAATAGCCTCTTTCCACAGAGGTGCCTCCGGAGAAGACATAGATTCTTTATAGCTTTGGGGCTTATTTCTAACAAGTATGTTAGAAAATCGGGACCAAACGACTTAGACGTTCTAGCTCTTTTGCTACGTCTAGGTTCAATTGTCTCAACGTTCACGCGTTGATCTGATTCTTGGTCACCTGATCACCGTCCTTGACAGTATCAATTGTTCTTTTGAGAGAGTCAGTTCTTTGTCTTTCCTTATAAGGAACGTCTCTTCAAAAAATGTCACATTCCTTGACTCAATTATCATATTCGGATTGATGTCGGGAATCTCAGACTTGTGTACCAAGAATCGATACGCACTACTGTTGCGAGCATATCCAATGAAAATGCAATCAACAGTTTTGGGTCTTATTCTAACCTTATTAGGTTTAGAAACCATTACTTTGGCAAGACACCCCCACACTTTAAGGTATTTGTAGGAAGGTATGTGACTCTTCCACAACTCATATGGTGTCTTGTCCAATCTTCTGTGAGGAAGCTTGTTCAGAACGTAGTTTGCGGAAAGCAATGCTTCCCCCCACAAGTTCTGGGGTAAACCAGAACTTATCAACACAGCGTTCATCATTTCCTTTAACGTTCGGTTTTTGCACTCAGCAATCCCGTTTTGTTGAGGAGAATAAGGAGCAGTGGTTTCGTGAATAATTTGTGCATATAACAATATTCACCGAATGGTGAAACATATTTACCACTTCTATCAATCCTGATTCTTTTGATTTTCTTGCCAAATTGATTTTCAACTCTGTTCTTATAGTGTATGAAGCTCTCAATAGCTTCAGCTTTGCTCCTCAGCAAATACACATAACATAATCTTGTGATATCATCGATAAAAGTGACAAAGTATTTTTTACCGCCTCTTGTTTGCACAATATTCATGTCACACACGTCAGTGTGTACAAGTTCTAAAGGTTCAGAACTGCGTTCTATAGAATGAAATGATGTCTTAATGTATTTTTGCTTCAACACACGCCTCACACTTATGTTGGCTATCAATTGAAAATTTAGGTATAAGGTCAATGTTAATTAATTTACGCATGATATCATAATTAACATGTCCTAACCTCCCATGCCATACATTTTGTGACTCAATAATATAAACAGAAGTACTAGCTTTATTTATAACACGATTGACAGTCATTACATTTAGCTTGAAAATGCCCTCAGTTAGGTATCATTTCCCTACATACATATCATTCTTAGTCATTACAAACTTATCAGAAACAAACACAAGCTTAAAACCAGCCTTAATAATGAGAGACCCCGAGACCAAGTTTTTCCGAATATCTAGAACATGCAGTACATTCTTCAATGTTAGCTCATTTCTGGATGTCATCTTCACAACCATTGTGCCTTGTCCAACCACCTGAGAGGTAAACGAGTTTTCCATTGTCAGATGATCGCCGCCATCGACCTTCTGATACAAGGAAAACATCTTGATATCTGCACAGATATGACGAGTAGCCCCAGTGTCTACCCACCATTCTCTCGGATTACCAAGTATGTTGGCTTCGGTTACCACCGCTGATAGTTCCATCTCTGAGATCTCATCAGTCAGCTGCTCACCTTCAGTGACATGGGCCTCATTTTTCTTTTTCTTACCCTTATCCTGAGACTTCTTGTTTCTGCAGACCTTTGTCATATGACCGCTCTTTCCACAGTTGTAGCATTTCCCCTTGAACTTCTTGTTCGTTTGGGAAGAATCAGCTCCACTGTTCTTTCTCTTTTGCTACCCTTTACACCATCAATGATGTTGGCCTTGGACTCCATAGTCTTGTAGCTAGCCTTCTCGGACTTCCTATTGTCCTCTTCGATTCTCAATCGAACCGCAAGGTATTCAAAGCTCATTTGCTTCTTTTTGTGTTTCAGATAGCTCCTGAAGTCCTTCCATGATGAATGCAATTTTTCAATTATTGTGGCAACTTGAAACGTCTCACAGAGTTTCATACCCTCATCCAGTATTTCGTGAATGATCAACTGCAGTTCACCCAACTGAGACATCATCGTCCTTGAATCTACCATCTTGTAGTCCAGGAACATACTCACGATAAATTTCTTTTGTCCGGCATCCTCGGTTTTGTATTTCTTCTCGAGAGATTCCCAGAGAATCTTCACAGAAGTCATGTCTTGGTACACATTGTACAGGGTATTGTCAAGGCCACCCAAAAGATAGTTCTTACATAGGAAGTCTCCAGACATCCATGTTTGTTCTCGCTATTCCTTGGCTATTTCTGATTCACCCTCCACAGGACCCAGATGATCTTTGAGAAATTTAGCCAACTGGAGAGTTGTCAGGTATAACAGCATTTTGCTCTGCCACTATTTGAAATTTGCCCCACCAACTTTCTTCCGCTTTTCTCCATGAGAGACCGGTACTGTGATGTTTCCGCTAGAAATTTGTAACTGGAAAAACCAACAGGGGTCAATTACTCTACAAAAGATAAATTGCAAAACGATCAACAAATAAACTTGTTTAAAGTGATATACTAGTGTAGGCATTGCATTTTCGCATGTGAAACCCGATGAGGAGTCTTATTTGGAGACAACTACCTGTTGAGTCACGGAAGCCGCGGGAAACGGATATCGGAAGGGGAAATTCAGAATAAACAAGCTCACTGTCTTCGTTAGTGCTGCGTTCGCTACTTCGTTCGAACGGGAAATAGATTGCGGGCGTTCGTGTCGCGTTCGAGGACGCGTTCGAACGGTGTCGGTAATTCTGGTTTTGCTGCTAGCCTCACGCCCAGCCCATTTAGCTCCCCAAAGCCCATAAAACACATCCCAAATTAAATAAATAAATATTAAATTAAATATTAAACATTAAAATAAAACATTTAAACCATTTACCAATTAAAAAAACAATTACCAACTTAAACTAAAATCATGCCTAAATTAAACAAATCACATACTAAATCAAAATATAATCATACCAAATTAAAATCAATCATAACCAATTAAAGCCAATCATATATTTGACTTCCTAATCTAATAAGATAATTACCAAATAAAAATATTTGTATTCCTAAACCAACACAAATTAAATATTACAACTTCCTAATTTAAAATATTTTGTCCCCCCTCAATCTTGTGTATGCCTTTCTCATCTCTCCTAATTTGGATACCAAGATCTCTTCCTTGTGAGACAAGGTGAAACCCTAGACATTCTCTATATAAACAACCCCTAACCAAGGCCATTCCTCTCCTTCACACAACCTAAATCACGCCCAAGGCATAGAATTCACATCCAAACTCTCTCAAAATCTCTCTAGACTCTCTCTACACACCCAAGACTAAACAAAAGAAAAACACACTTGACATATACACAAAAAGAGAACAAAAGAGCCCCAACCATCTCCTCCATAACCAAAAACCACCTCCGTAAACCCCCCGCACATCACCGAAACAGTCACCCATACAGCAGCCCTCCACCACCGAAAATTACCACAAAACCACACTATATTACACACCCAAACAGCAGCAAAATCACCTTAACAGCAGCCCAAATCCTTAAAAAAACAGTAACACAAAAAACTACATAAATAATCTTAAAAACAATCACATAATTGCACTAAGAACCCACACAACTTGGAATAGTTTATTGAAAACGTTAAAACAGGTGGCCCGTGCAGCGAGCAGCAAGACCGAGGCCGAATAGGAGCAGAACGGAGTTCGAACCGCAAGCAAAACAGCAAGGCGGTGAGCTAGGACGCTGAACCAGTGAACCAGAAAAGTTGCGGAGCTTTACCCCCTTCCGATCTTCGTGGAACGCGAGTCCGAGAGACGGCTTAAAAGGTTAGACCTGAGGGTATCTTTCACATTTGTTTTCTTTTTTTCGCATTATTTATTGAGTATTACTTGTATGATTGTCATGATGAAATGCATGTTGTGGTCTTTGAGTAGATAAATATGCATGAATTATGAGATGTAATATGTTGTGGGTATTGGATGAATGAGAGATGTGTCAACTCTCGCGGTATATCGGATGGAAACCCGGACATAAATTTCATAGCCGATTCCGAATGGACGGTAATATGATCTGTACTCGGGCCACAACTCTACGTACCGCTTGGGTGAACGGCACCATCTTTCTTTTGTTTTGTGTTGCTTTTGTTTATTTAGTTTTCTTTACTCAAATTCAATATGTGTTTAGTTATGCATGATTCAATCAAGCGCATGGGCTTAGTGAGTTAGTCCAAAGGTCCTCCATTTGGGAGACAAAGAGCCAAAAGGCCACCTTTGTGACACTACTTCGCCGCGCCGGTTGATGTGTGTTCGGTTTGATGCGAGATACGTTCAATCGGGCATACTTAGTTTGACATTATTGAGTTTATCTTTTATGTATGGTTCAATCAAGCGCATGGGCTTAGTAAGTGGAATGAAAGATCCCTTATGGGGAGGGGTTAAAACCCGTTACCACGATGTTTCGCCGCGCCGGTTGTAAGTGGAATGAAAGATCCCTTAAGTAGCATGATACTCTTGGAAATAAGTGTTACTTAAGCTCGATTAAATTATTACATGAATCCTTTCATTACAAGTGACATAAGTAAGAGACCATTCTGAACCCAACGGTTTGAGGTCTTCCATTGCGAGGGGTGAGTGCGGCCTTAAATCTTTGTCCCGGTTCACACCGGGTGGTGACTCCATGTTATTTAATACTTCCCAACTAGGCCGCGAGCCTAGGAACGGCGTCGCCCAGGTTCTGTTGTCCACAGTCTGGCGACTCCACTGGGGATAGAAGGTTGGCCCCGAAATATTGTCTTGTAATGTTTGGATTTATGTTTTAATTGACCATGTCTATAGTGGATAAAGTGGGGGTTTAATCAAGGGCACTTTGAGGCTAGGTAATGGTTTGGTGTCTTCCTTCACTCACTACCTTTCTAGAATGAAAAGCTGTGAGGACACCTATATGGCCATCTACTCGTAGCCTTTGTGATGGACTAATTTGGAGGACTCGTTGTTTATTCCTGACAACAAGCGATAAGAGCCTAAGAGGCTTGGGTATTTAAGTGAGCCTTGCTCCACCTTCCCTCTGGGGGATCTACAACGGGAAATCCATTTGACAGTCCGTCATACACCATAGCTCATTGGCACGTACCTTAGTGTATAAAAAGGGATACGCTCACTTGGTCGCTTGAACCCTTGAGTGGGGAGACCTAGTTGTGGGCTATCCTTCGCCAGTGAGAGCCTTTGTCCATACTCTTGCAAATCCACCTATAGACTGGTTTATATGGTTAAAGTAACAATTATTTCCTTGAGAATGTGCTTATGGACCATCCTCATTTGGATGCAGTTGGACTATTGTCAGAAATGCGGGCTTGCTGGGCCATTTAAACTGGGGCAAGTTCGTACTGTATGACTATTAGGCCCAAGGCTTCTGAAATATTGATGGGCCATTATGTAAAAAAAATAAAATTATTATGTTATGTTTGCATTATCTCCCTTCTATGCTTATGTTTGGGAACATCATCGTTTGGATCCATTTGGACCATTTGTCATGGGATATGGGCTTGTTGGGCCATTTAAACTGGGACAAGAACGTATTTCATGGCTATTGGGCCAAAGGCTTCTAAGTGATTGATGGGCCACCTTGTGCTTGTTTTCGGAATATTATCATTTGGATTTAGTTGGGCTCTTTGCCATAAGACATGAACTCGTTGGGCCATTTAAACTGGGACGGGTTCACCCTTATGACGGTTGTCCCAAAAGCTTCTAAAATGATAATAGGCAGATTTGTTTGGGAATTTTATTTAGTATGTTATATGTTACATGCATCTCATGCACCTCATGCATACATATATCATGTTAACACCGTCTGTGTCTTAAAAGACAACATAGATACCGTTTGGGTTAGAGAAGGGACAAGGCTCACTAAAAGAACAAGTATGAGTGAATCTGATAATGAGGTGTCCCGTATGGATCAGTTAGAGAATGGTCTTGCCAAGATCACTGAACAGTTGAAGGCTTTGACTACTGCTATGGCTGGTATAGCTGGGTCTCGTGCCGGGGTTCATTCTGGGGATGTGAGGCAAGAGGAATCTCCGAACAGATTGGGGGATGATATCCCCGCTTTTGATGATGATATGGCAGAGTATGCAGCAGGCAAAGTATCTGGGTCTCAGAAAGAGTTACAGAAACTTCGGGATCAGGTTGAGTCGGTTACCCGCAAGATGAGGGGTAAGAATGAGGATTTGCTGGATTATGACACATTGACTTTTGAGGAACAGTTGTCTGCACAGTTCAAGATGCCAGATATGGCTAAGTTCAACGGGAATGGGGATCCGAGGGTGCATCTCCGACAATTTGTATCAGTCATGAGTTCAGTTGGCTTATCTCAGCGCCAGGTGCAGAAAATGTTTGGAATGTCGCTTGAAGGAGCTCCCGTAGTATGGTACCACAATTTGGAGAAGAAAGTGAAGGAAGATTGGAGGGAGTTAGCTGATGCTTTCCTGAAGCAATATGTCACTGACTTGGAGATCGATTTGTCACTCCGTGACCTGGAGAATGTTAAGCAGAAAGCGGAGGAGAGTTTTAAGGAGTATGTGGACCGGTGGAGGGGTCAGTTATTGAAAATGCAGACTAGGCCTTCGGAGAATGATCAGATCAAGATGATTATCAAGGGCACCAAGCCCTCCATTTACGGCAAGTTGAGGAGGATGACCTCCATGATTGCGGACTTTCGGCAGTTGAGGGAAACTGTCATGGATATTGAGGAAGAAGAGGCCGAGAATAGAAAATTCTATGGTCTGAACAGGAGGCCCATTGGGGGAACATCGGGAACAAAGCCCGTTTCTGCTGAAGTTGCTGCTATCCGGAACAGGCAGTTTTCCAACTTGGGAAGGCCCCTGTCTAAGGTGCTAGAAAAATTAAAGAGGCAAGGGCTTTTAAAACCCTTGGATACCAAACCATTACCCAATCCCCTGCCACCACATTATAACCTAAGCCTTTATTGCCACTTCCACCAACAAAAAGGCCATGACACCGACAACTGCGCCCGACTCCGCCATGAAGTCCAAGACCTAATAGACTCCAAGAAAATACCCAACCCAGAAACAGAACAGCCCGATACACACAGAAACCCCTTACCCAACTACCGTGCCGTGCCACCACCAGCCTACATGATCAATTCTGGCCTCCCAGAAGACCTTGTCCTAAAATCCTTTCACCCTCAAGCCTTTTGCCTGGGAATCTGGGATAGTACTAGTGAGGATGAGTTTGAGCAGAAGAAGAACTTTTGGCTTGATTTCTCTAGCAGTGATGAGGAGGAAGTAAGGGGAATGACACGTAGCGGTCGTTTTTACAATGATAGGGCGGAAAATGGCAATGAAGCTTTGACAGATGGTATAGAAGTGGTTGAGGCTGCAGAAAATACTGAAGGGGATATAGTGCTGAGGCAATTGAGGAAGACTAGAGCACAAGTGAGTATCTGGGAACTATTATGTGCATCTCGGGAGCATAGACAGGCTATGGTTGAGACCTTGAGCAAGATTGTGGTACCGGAGGATGCCAACCCCGCAATGTTTGTTGGGTCAGTTCAGAAGGAAGCTTTGCAGATATCTTTTTCTGAAGATGATCTCCCGCCGGAGGGGAGGAATCATAATAGGCCTTTATTTATCAGGGCCGAAGTGAGGGGCAAGAGAACTTCATGTGTGATGGTGGATGACGGTTCGTCCATCAATGTGTGCCCGTTGAAAATTCTGGCAAGATTGGGTATGAAAGTAACAGACTTGGACCCCTCCAGTATGACTATTAAAGCTTATGATGACAGTAAGCGGGGAGTTGAGGGTACCTTTGTGGCTATGGTCAAGGTAGGGCCGATTGAAGATGAGGTTGAGTTCACAGTGCTGGACATCCCAGCCACTTTTGCCTTATTGTTGGGAAGGCCTTGGTTTCACAAACTTGGGGGCGTGCCTTCCACTTTGCATCAGATGATCAAGTTCCCGTATGAGGGAGAAATTGTTACCATCCGGGCTGAGTTAGATAATGCCGTGGCTGCCTTGGAGATACTACCTTTCACGAGGTTCCAGGTATCAGCCACTTTTGAGGAGTGGGTGGATCCTAGAGTGGCTAGGATTATGGAGAAAATGAAGTTTGAGCCAGGTAAAGGTTCAAAATTGCCGAATTTCAGAGGACAGACTACTCGGAAGGGTTTGGGGTACAAATCTGACGAAGAAAAGCCAAAGGTCAAGAAAAATGGCCTGAGACTGATGGAGTGCTTTGTGAAAGCTTCAGGGTATCAAGGAGAGCCTGAACCTGTGAAAGTCAATGGGATTGTGGTACCTGGGTTTGAGATCTTCCAGGATTTGTTGGGTGAGAAACCACTGACTGGAGAAGCTGTGGAAACAGAGATTTGGGAGGAGGAATTGATGAAGTTAGAGAGCCTGACTCTGGAAGAGGATGAGAAGCCTAAGGAATACCTGATTGCAGAGGAGGAAGTGTCTCTGGATGATGAAGATATTTACCTTCCTGATTTGTTTGAATGTACTTCTGCATTATCCAATAATAAAGACATTTCTTTTGCTTACTTGCCTGAGTCATTTCCGTTTACCCTGCATGAATCAAGCATATTTGACATCAGTTCAGCCAGAACTATTGCATTTAACTTGGGTACACTTGAGAACCCCAAAGAAATTTTAATTGCAAGTGAAGTAACCTCCGAAGAGAGGGAGAAACTAGAAGAAGTGTTGGTCAGATATGCCAAAGTATTTGCTTGGTCTTATGAGGACATGCCCGGGGTAGACAGAAACATTGCCCAACACACAATACCAACTTATCCGAATATGAGGCCAGTAAAGCAGAAACTTCGACGGATGAGACCAGAATGGGCTGAGAAAGTCAGAGAGGAAGTTAAGAAACAGATAGATGTGGGGTTCCTGGAAGTGGTAAAATATCATGAATGGTTGGCTAACATAGTACCGGTACCGAAGAAAGATGGGAAAGTCAGAATGTGTGTAGACTACAGAGATCTCAACAAGGCTTATCCGAAAGATGATTTCCCTTTGCCGCATATAGATGTTCTGGTTGATAGTGCGGCTTTGTCTGCTATGTATTCATTTGCGGATGGATTTTTAGGGTACAATCAGGTTCTCATGGCTGAGGAAGATAAACACAAGACTGCATTTGTTACCGAGTGGGGTACCTATTGTTACAAGGTAATGCCGTTTGGGCTTAAGAATGCAGGAGCTACTTATCAGCGGATGGCCACTACACTCTTCCATGACTTGATGCACAAAGAGATTGAGGTGTATGTGGATGACATGATGGTGAAGTCAGAAACGAGAGTTGGGCATATTGAGGCATTGGAAAGGTTCCTCCAGAGAGTTGACAGATATAACCTACGGCTTAACCCCAAGAAATGTGTGTTTGGGGTGACATCAGGAAAATTGCTTGGTCATACAGTGGGAATGGGCGGAATAGAAGTAGACTCCGAAAAGATCAAGGCATCACAGAAATGCCTGCACCGAAGACAGAAAAGGAAGTCAGGGCATTCTTGGGAAAGATTCAGTACATCAGTCGGTTTATTGCCAAGTTGAAATCGGTATGTGAGCCTATCTTCAAACTGTTGAGAAAAGATCAGCCAGTGAGATGGAATGAACAGTGTCAGACCGCATTCGACAGAATCAGAGAGTACTTGGTGAAGCCACCCGTATTGAAACCTCCGAGGCCGGTAGACCTTTGATATTGTATTTGGCTATAGAATCAGAAGCATTGGGAGGTATGATGGTACAGGTAGATGAGACAGGGGTAGAACATGCAGTTTATTATTTGAGTAAGAAGATGCTCCCGTATGAGGCTCGATATCAGGAGGTTGAGAAGATCTGTCTTGCAGTGGTATGGGCTTCCAGAAAGTTACGACATTACTTCCAGTCTTACAAGATTCAGGTGGTGGCAAAGGAGAATCCTCTGAAATATCTTCATTCAGTGCCTTCACTAGTGGGAAAACTGGGCCGATGGTTGGTATTGTTGACAGAGTTTGACATTGAGTATCTCACCTCCAAAGTGATCAAGGGACGAGCAGTAGCGGAGTTTCTGGCATTGCAACCGGTCGAGGGGGATCAGTATAAGTTTGAGTTTCCAGATGAAGAGATCCAAGCAATAACAGTTCAGAGATGGAAGATGTATTTCGACGGGGCAGTGAATTACAAGGGAGCCGGAATTGGGATCGTGATAGTAACCCCCGAGGGAGAGACTTTGCCTTTGGCCAAGAGGTTGACATTTAGAGTAACTAACAACATGGCCGAGTACGAAGCATGTGCTTTTGGTTTGACAACATTGATAGCCTTGAAGGCCGGGAGTGTGGAAATCTACGGAGATTCTATGTTAGTAGTCCAGCAGATGCGAGGAGAATGGGAATTGAAAGAGGAACGGTTGAGGCCTTATCTTTTTCATCTCAGAAAATTGGCACAGGTTATCCCCGAGTGTAAATTTCAGCACCTACCGAGAGAAGAGAATCAGATGGCAGATGCATTGGCTACACTAGCAGCGACTTGGGAAAATCCAGAGAAGTTAGTGATGAGACCGTTGATACTGACAACAGCAAGTAAACCTGCTTATGAGATAGAAAGAATTCTGGGAGTTGAGGTTGACGACGGTAAACCTTGGTATTATGACATTCAGAGGTATCTGGAACATGGTGAATTCCCGGAAGGGGCGGGCAGAAAAGACAGAATAGCCATTCAGAAGTTGGCTTCCCAGTATGTGACTTTGAGAGAGGAACTGTACAAAAGGCAAGCAAACGGCATTCAGCTGAAATGTTTGAGAAAAGAAGAAGCTCAACATGTGATGGAAGAGGTACATGCCGGGGTATGTGGTCCGCACATGAACGGGTTGAATCTGTCCCGCAAGATAGTGAGACATGGGTTTTATTGGTCAACCATGGAAACAGACTGCGCAAGGATGGTAAAGCACTGTCGCGACTATCAGATACATGGCAATTTGAATCACCTACCGCACACGGAATTGCACGGGTTGTCAGAGCCATGGCCGTTTTCAGCATGGGGGATTGATATGATTGGGGAAATTCGACCAAATGTATCAAATGGGCATCGCTTCATAGTGGTGGCAGTAGATTACTTCTCAAAGTGGGTGGAAGCCGAATCCATCCGTAATGTTACAGCGAAGCAGATGGCAAAGTTCATAGCTCGGAACCTCATTTGTCGGTATGGTATGCCGCATCATGTAGTGACAGACAACGGGGTCCAGTTTCAAGGAGAGACGAAGGCAATGTTACAGAGGCATGGGATAGGCCACCACAAGTCATCACCGTACAGGCCGCAGGCAAATGGGGCAGTTGAGGCAGCCATCAAGACTATAAAGACAATTTTAGCCAAGATGACAGAAAATTGTAGAGATTGGGCCGAGAAATTACCGTATGCTTTATGGGGGTACAGAACGTCAGTCAGAACGGCAACGGGTGCAACACCTTACTCCTTGGTCTACGGAATGGAAGCAGTATTGCCAGTAGAAGTGGAAATACAGTCCCTGAGGGTATTAGCAGAGGCAGAATTACCGGAACAGGAATGGGCCGCACAGAGATTTGATCAGTTAGTACTGTTGGATGAGAAGAGAACGAAGTCTTTGTATCACATGCAGTTGTATCAGAAGAGACTAGCCCAGGCATTCAACAAGAAAGTACGTCCCACAAAGATCAGAAAGGGTGATTTGGTACTTAAGCAGTCGAGGCCGTCGACGACGGATCCGATAGGGAAATTCAGGCCTAACTGGGAAGGACCTTACATCGTTCAGAAAGTCATGGGAAATGGAGCAGTGAAGCTATCAGACTTGGAAGGAAATGAATTCACAGAACCAATCAATGTCGACAGGTTGAAGTTGTACTTTGCTTGAGAAGACTTGGTCGCCAGCGGAAGACCTAACCCAACGGAATAAGAAAACTCATGCATACATGCATACACGTAACCTATATTGCATATTTTTGTGTTTGTTCTGTTTTGTGTAAACAGGTGTTGAAGACGGAAAAGAGCGAGCAGTAAGCCAATCAGAGATAGTAAAGGCACATCATTTGATATGGGCAGTAATCTGAAGATTGAAGTCAAAATGAAGTTAAGTTCCGGGTAAGGGTCTCGGAGGGCGAAGTCCACATCACATCATGTCAGCTTGGGGGCGAAGCCCATATCGGCTGAGGAGCGAAGCTCCACATCATCATTTTCGGGATGCGTCCCAGGGTCGAGGCCCGTATTATGTCAGCGGTATTGGGATGCGTCCCAGGGTCGAGGCCCCCGTTGTCGGTTGCAGCTATTGGGATGCGTCCCAGGATCGAGGTCCACTGCATCATCATTTTCGGGATGCGTCCCAGGGTCGAGGCCCATATTGTGTCAGCGGTATTGGGATGCGTCCCAGGGTCGAGGCCCCCGTTGTCGGTTGCAGCTATTGGGATGCGTCCCAGGATCGAGGTCCACTGCATCATCATTTTCGGGATGCGTCCCAGGGTCGAGGCCCCCGTTGTCGGTTGCAGCTATTGGGATGCGTCCCAGGATCGAGGTCCACTGCATCATCATTTTCGGGATGCGTCCCAGGGTCGAGGCCCATATTTTGTCAGCGGTATTGGGATGCGTCCCAGGGTCGAGGCCCCCGTTGTCGGTCACAGCTATTGGGATACGTCCCAGGTTCGAGGCCCACATCATCAGCAACATCGAGACGCGTCTCAGGATCGAGGTCCACTGCAGTATCAGCTCAGCTCGAGACAGCTAGCTAGCCAGGTAAGTAAAATGCATTGCATAACTTTGATATGATTGTTCAAAGTCACACACTGCACAAGTCCCATCAAAGTGGGGGCGACTGTAGGCATTGCATTTTCGCATGTGAAACCCGATGAGGAGTCTTATTTGGAGACAACTACCTTTTGAGTCACGGAAGCCGCAGGAAACGGATATCGGAAGGGGAAATTCAGAATAAACAAGCTCACTGTCTTCGTTAGTGCTGCGTTCACTACTTCGTTCGAACGGGAAATAGATTGCGGGCGTTCGTGTCGCGTTCGAGGACGCGTTCGAACGGTGTCGGTAATTCTGATTTTGCTGCTAGCCTCACGCCCAGCCCATTTAGCTCCCCAAAGCCCATAAAACACATCCCAAATTAAATAAATAAATATTAATTAAATATTAAACATAAAATAAAACATTTAAACCATTTACCAATTAAAATAAACAATTACCAACTTAAACTAAAATCATGCCTAAATTAAACAAATCACATACTAAATCAAAATATAATCATACCAAATTAAAATCAATCATAACCAATTAAAGCCAATCATATATTTGACTTCCTAATCTAATAAGATAATTACCAATATAAAATATTTGTATTCCTAAACCAACACAAATTAAATATTACAACTTCCTAATTTAAAATATTTTGTCCCCCCTCAATCTTGTGTATGCCTTTCTCATCTCTCCTAATTTGGATACCAAGATCTCTTCCTTGTGAGACAAGGTGAAACCCTAGACATTCTCTATATAAACAACCCCTAACCAAGGCCATTCCTCTCCTTCACACAACTAAATCACGCCCAAGGCATAGAATTCACATCCAAACTCTCTCAAAATCTCTCTAGACTCTCTCTACACACCCAAGACTAAACAAAAGAAAAACACACTTGACATATACACAAAAAGAGAACAAAAGAGCCCCAACCATCTCCTCCATAACCCAAAACCACCTCCGTAAACCCCCGCACATCACCGAAACAGTCACCCATACAGCAGCCCTCCACCACCGAAAATTACCCCAAAAACCACACTATATTACACACCAAACAGCAGCAAAATCACCTTAACAGCAGCCCAAATCCTTAAAAAAACAGTAACATAACACAAAAAAACTAATAAATAATTTAAAAACAATCACATAATTGCACTAAGAACCCACACAACTTGGAATAGTTTATTGAAAACGTTAAAACAGGTGGCCCGTGCAGTGAGCAGCAGACCGAGGCCGAATAGGAGCAGAACGGAGTTCGAACCGCAAGCAAAACAGCAAGGCAGTGAGCTAGGACGCTGAACCAGTGAACCAGAAAAGTTGCGGAGCTTTACCCCCTTCCGATCTTCGTGGAACGCGAGTCCGAGAGACGGCTTAAAAGGTTAGACCTGAGGGTATCTTTCACATTTGTTTTCTTTTTCCGCATTATTTATTGAGTATTACTTGTATGATTGTCATGATGAAATGCATGTTGTGGTCTTTGAGTAGATAAATATGCATGAATTATGAGATGTAATATGTTGGGGTATGGATGAATGAATGAGAGATGTGTCAACTCTCGCGGTATATCGGATGGAAACCCGGACATAAATTTCATAGCCGATTCCGAATGGACGGTAATATGATCTGTACTCGGGCCACAACTCCACGTACCGCTTGGGTGAACGGCACCATCTTTCTTTTGTTTTGTGTTGCTTTTGTTTATTTAGTTTTCTTTACTCAAATTCAATATGTTGTTTAGTTATGCATGATTCAATCAAGCGCATGGGCTTAGTGAGTTAGTCCAAAGGTCCTCCATTTGGGAGACAAAGAGCCAAAAGGCCACCTTGTGACACTACTTCGTCGCGCCGGTTGATGTGTGTTCGGTTGGATGTAGATACGTTCAATCGGGCATACTTAGTTTGATATTATTGAGTTATCTTTTATGTATGGTTCAATCAAGCGCATGGGCTTAGTAAGTGGAATGAAAGATCCTTTATGGGAGGGGTTAAAACCCGTTACCACGATGTTTCGCCACGCCGGTTGATGTGTGTTCGGATTGGATGTAAGATGTGTTCAATCGGGCATACTTGGTTGATATGATTGATTCTATTTTGTATGTGTGATGTGACGCACATGGGCTTAGTATGTTGGTCTAAAGGTCCTCTCTTTGAGAGATCAAGAGCCCCAAAAGGCCACCTTTACGGCAGTACTTCGCCGCGCCCCTTTATTTGTTGTTTATGTATTGCGTCCCATTTCATGCATCAGGTTCATTCCCGTTCGAACGCGTTTACGAACGCAACTCGAACGCGCATGCGTTTTTGCCTTATCATGCATCAGGTCTCTTTTCCGTTCGAACGCGTTATCAAACGCCATACGAACATGAGCATTCTGTTTCATTTCCGTTCGTACGCGTTATCAAACGCCATACGAACGTGAGCATTCTGTTCATTTCCGTTCGAACGCGTTTACGAACGCCATACGAACGTGAGCATTCTGTTTCATTTCCGTTCGAACGCGTTATCAAACGCCATACGAACGCGAGCATTCTGTTTCATTTCCGTTCGAACGCGTTTACGAACGCTACACGAACGCGCACACACTGAACTGAGTCCTCTTCATTAGATTTCATGCATAGTTTTCCTAATAGTTATCTCCACATGTATAAATGCAAATATGTTAATGTATTACAAATTCATATGCTTATGTCATGATAACATTTGAGTATTATTTCTTGCGGTATATCGGATGGAAACCCAGACGTAAATTCCGTAGCCGATTCCGAATGGACGGTAGTGCGGTCTGTACTTGGGCCACAATTCCACGTACCGCTTGGAAAAATGCCCGTATGTGTGCTTGTATGGTTAATATGTGTGCTTGTGTTTTCCTGAATGCGATATGCAAATAAAGTTGTATGTTCGTTGCTATCTTGATATATGTTAAGCATGCAATTTTAAATATGAGATATATGTGAAATGCGTACATAAGTTTTATTTTGCATATGAGAATTTAGAAGCATGATACTCTTGGAAATAAGTGTTACTTAAGCTCGATTAAATTATTACATGAATCCTTTCATTACAAGTGACATAAGTAAGGGACCATTCCGAACCCAACGGTTTGAGGTCTTCCCTTGCGAGGGGTGAGTGCGGCCTTAAATCTTTGTCCCGGTTCACACCGGGTGGCGACTCCATGTTATTTAATACTTCCCAACTAGGCCGCGAGCCTAGGAACGGCGTCGCCTAGGTTCTGTTGTCCACAACTAGGTAACCACTTGTTGTTCTATTGGACGGTGGTTCCAATAAATACAATCCCTTGAATTTCAACTAAAGATTCTTTAGAAAAATGAATAAACGAATATTCCTAGAGGACGAGGGGGGTCCGGAGTAACCACTTAAATCCCTGACCACATAGGCTCTTATCGCCTTTTGACAGAATATTCTTTAAACACTTTTTCAATAGAATCTCTTAGCAATTCAAACCCAGAATTACACTTATTCAATAGCTCAAACAATATATGATATGTGTAGATATATGTGTAAGTGTCAATCAAGATTGGATGAAATTTCTTGTGTATGATTCAACTTTAAATTCTCACCCAAGTATGCAACACACAATCAATTTCAACTTTATCACTATGTGTATGCTTGTGATAATTGAAAAACCTAATAATAACTTAAATCTATACTACCAAGATTAATGTGTTTCAGTATATAATTTACTAAGTTAATATTAATATAGGTCTTTGCAGTTTATAACAATTCCAAGACTATTTCGTTAGTGTCGCGTTCGTATATACGTTCGAACGAGACTGTCCAGTGTGTGTACGTTCGTGTTGCGTTTGATAACGCGTTCGAATAAAGTGTTCCAGAGAGTTCACGTTCGTGTAGCATTTCAGAACGCGTTCGAACGGAATGATTCCAGAGAGTTCATGTTCGTATGGCGTTCGAGAACGCGTTCGAACATAATGATTCCAGAGAGTTTGCATTCGACTTGCGTTTAGAACGCGTTTTAACGAACTAAGTCAGAAGGTCTACGTTCGAGTTGCGTTTGAAGACGCGTTCGAACGTTCTTAGGCAGAAGAGTTGCGTTCGAGTGGCGTTTGAAGACGTGTTCGAACGGTCTTACGAAATTTCAGATTTAAGCTTTTGCGTTTGTTGGGCTTTCGAACGCCCTACGAGTTTTTCATGCACAGTCCGTATTTTTCCAGAAAATTTTCTAACCTAGCATGCGAATTACTATCTAACAACACTAGATTGATTAGTTCTTAAGATTGTAGTACATATAATATCATTAAACAGAAAACAAACATGCTAAAAACAAATTGTATCCATAAAATAATTGTAGATCTACTTTACATGCATGAACCCTAAAAACCCTAGAACTTAGAGAATATGAAAAAACTTGATGAACACAACGAATGCAGTGGTCCGGATCGAGAATATTCATTGTCCTTAAGAACTAATCAGCCCTGTCTCGGTGCTCTACGGCTTTGTGGCTAATGTTCTCATATGATAACCCGGATTCCTCTTGTTCAAGTGGCACGCCTTAACAAGATCTCGAACTGGGAATATGGTGGCACTCTCTCAGACTCAAGAAAGCAATTTAAGACTCACTCATTTGATGAAATTCGGATTTTATTTATATGTAGTTAAAGGAACATGATGGCTTCCTTTTATAAGCATGGAAGGGTGCCTCAAGGGCACCCTTTGGGTTAGAGTGCAACCCTCCAAAAGGTTGCACCCCTCTTATGCATCCCTTGGAGCATAAGACCATGTTACACACAAATGGAGGACATGTCCCTAAGGGTACAATCCAAAAGACATGTCTCTCCTCCATCCAAAACAATATATTTGAAGAATTTTCAACAGTCTTCTTATATGACTCCATAAATTTAAAATATGTCAGTTTTGTATATATGTATGGAGCTATAAGGGCAATGACGTAGCAAAAATTTTGTTCAGTGGGAGTAAACATTGATTTTTTTACAAAAGGCGTAGTAGGTATGCTTTATGTTAGATGGAACAAATAAAAAATTATCTCATTAATAAAATAAACTTTTCAATAATTTGTAAAACATATTTATCAAGTTTTCAGATTGGGCAAGAAAACTATCTTCGCTCACCCCTTAATGACTTCACCACTGCAAGTTGAGTGGGAGTGAAAATAGGCTGGGCAAGGTCGGGTCGGGTCGGTTTTGGGCAAGATTGGCTTTTTAAAAATGAGTTTTTATTTTGTATTTTTGAAAAAAAAATTGAATTTTTTAGTACTTAAAATATAAAAATTTAAGAATTTCATTATTTTTAGTGTTTTTTAAATTGTATTTTAAATTTTTAATTATATATCATGTATATAATATATATATCTATATATATTATAAAGCACAATAGTGTGGGTGAAATAAAATATAATTGATGATGGTTATGATTAAAAGAGATAATGTATCCAAAGATATATGTTTATGTGGATTAATTTTAATCTATCTGAAAATGACAATTGTAGATAACAAAAAAATAAAAGAACAAAATACTTTATTATAAAATCTCTCTTAATATAACAATGATCTACCAAATAAATTAAAGAACAAAATAATTTCATTATAAAATCTCTATGAAAATGACAATGATAGATCCCGCGATAAATTTGTTAATGTCGTGCCTAGACGGACAATATCTAATATATATATAAAATAAAAATTAATTTATATAAATAAAAAAATTATTTTTATTATTTTGGTTTTTTTTTACCGCCCTTAACGTTGAGAGTATAATTGGAAATGCACTCAATGTACTTTGTTTTTGTTTTTTTTTTTTGTTTTTTAAGTTTAATGGTCGATGGCTTTGACAGGAGAAAATCTTTGGTGCAACAGTGGTACCACGTCATCCATGCAACAAGCCAATCATCCATTGCCACGCGTGCTAAAAAATTAAAAAACAACTAAAAAATAGGTTAAATTAAACATGTCATTTTTTAATTCGCTGGTAGTACCACGTCACCCATACCATTGTTGCACCAAAGATTTACTCTTTGACAGAGAGATGTACAATTTAATTCTCTTTGAACAATCACATCATTCGTTATACCGTAATTTGCGAACACATCCTTAAGCAATACGCCGCCGTTTCTTAGCCAACTGAGCAACCTGAATCCGAATAACGATACTAGTAGTAGTATCGTAGGCTTGTATCGGCGAGACATGCCTCGACTTAAAATCAGCACCACCAGACATGGCGCGTGCAGTCGTCCATCGCGTATTGATCACCGACATGTAAAACAAGCGACGTGGCACCACATTGACACTCACACGTGGTGAGGTCAGAGGCTGAGGTAAGAAACCTTACTCTCAATGGGTCGCTTCGGCCTAGAGGCGGCGTCATTTTTGGGCCCAAGACGCGGGACTGGTCGATTAAGATAAATAAGAATGAGAGACGGCTGGCGATTTCGACGGCCATAGCGAGCACTGCTTTGCATGAATGGATCCTCCACGGGAAACAATTCCAGCCATGCGTTTTGCTGTTAAAGGAATGGGTTAGCGTATTAACGGTTATGCAGGGTCGCACAACGGAATGTTAAAAATCCGATTTTTTGAATTTCAAAATTTTTTTTTGGACTATTAAAATAAATTATTTATTTTAATATTTAATCCCAAATCAAATTTGGAATTACCAAAATTTTCCTTTAGCCGAGAATACTCAAAAGTGGCAAACTATTTGCATTTTGCTCATTTTAGTCCAAAAATGTCAATTACACATTTAATTATTTCCAAAACACTACCAAAATGATTAATTGACATCTAATATGCCCAATTGAATCCATAAAATGAAAAGCCACAATTTAGGATTAGACTTGAACCATAGAAAATTTCAATTAATCAAATTTCCATCAAATTGACTTTTAATCTAGCATTCCAATAATCATTCGAACATTCTTAAAGTCTCACCACATTTAAAAATGCTCAAGAACAATTCTAGGTTTCTATAAAGTGACAAAGAAATTCTAGAATTACAACTTTAATTTCCTAAATCAAATGAACTCAAATAACAATTAGTAAGTTAAAATAATCATCACACATGCTTAATAAGTTCCCAACAATCATCCAACAAGCAAAAACCCAATTCAAGAGAGTAGGAAATCAAAAATACATCATATGTATTCTCACCAAGCAAAGGAAATAATTTCCTAGCCAAATGATTAAGAAACTTACCTTAAATTCCAAATCTTTAAGCTTAATTTTGATTCCACCAAAATTTCCTATTTCTTAGGGTTTTTTGCTCTCTCTTTGTTGTTGAAGAAATGTTACTAATACCCAATTCCCTCACATTGTCGAGATTTGTATCTAGTGGGAGAGAGAAATTAATTGTTTGTTTTAACAAAATAATTGGATTAAATAAAAACAAATATCCCATCCCACCACTATTGTTTCCAACAATGCCACATGCCACCATAATAAAGCATCATACACATGTCGAATACATGTGAATTAATACACTTATTAATGCTTAATACATTTATTTAATTAAATCAATTAATTAACACTTTAATTAATTAATCCATTTAATCTAAATGTATAATGTATTTATACATTTACAATAAATGTTAAAATACATTCAAGATTGACATATGTCTCGAAAAAGATTCGGTAATTAATTAATATATATCTAATCAAATTATGTATCAAATACACATACATATTAATTTAGGAAATTACCGAATACCATGCATATGTAATTTCCGTTTAACCGTTAAACGATTTCCGAATAATCAATATTATTCGTTTTAAGTCGCTCTAGTGCTCTACGAGTATTTTTTATTATGTGAGACTCTCTAAGTTCAGGTATATCCGTCACGGGATCAAATCCTGTGTCCATAATTCACCCACATCATAAATTATGACGACCACGTGTATTCTCGCTGACAAGTTGAGATATTCACATACGTATAATCCTTTCGTCATATGTATCCAGATAAATACCAGAGACATAGATATAATCTTCAAATCTCATAAGTTATTATCACGTCGACGTATAGATTCATGATTTCTCAATAACACTCAGAATTCATTTCCGAGTGTACCATGGTCATGGATTTGATAAATCGCAATCTCATTAAGTGGATACCTAAATCCTGTATGCATGACTGACGGATCCTCTATGGACACATCACCAGATATCATGAGCATCAGTCAACACCCAACGAACATGCGGAGGACTAACCTAAAAAGGTCAAAGACGTGACTGTCATCAAAGTGTAAAGGATAACTCATATATCCACCGTGGTATCTCAAGTCAAATGACCACTATGCTACTCAACTCGAGAAGATTCTTATTGACGAAAACGTACCATCTATTAGGATTATTCCGTGAGTCGTTCAGTGCACATCCGCTATGAACACCTACATGTCTATACGAGTCTCCCTAGACTCGTGGCCCACTGATATAAACCACCGGAAACTAATATTTCGATATACGACATGTACCAGTCTCTCGGGTTTACTTTCGGACCAATAATGTAAACCTTGACCAGGAACAGTTTAAGAATGATATTGTTACAACGTTTCTCAATGTCAATTGCGAGGCAATTACGTTATAACTTAATCATTCCTAGGTCTAGTACGTCTTTACAATTTCTTATAAAAAAAGTATTGACGAAACTGTAAATTTTATTCATAACAAAATATTGTTGATACACATATTTACAAGGAAATACATAAGAAATCGGCACGCCGAGTACCAACTCCAACAAAATATACCATAACAGAACACCAGCATGGATTGTGAAGTAATCTACTCCCTGCTCAGTTTGTTCAATCAGGGTGTCTCTGATTGCATAGTCCCCACTGGTACAACAGAGTCCATGCTGGTGTAGATTGGAGTATATTACTTCAATTCCATTAACTATTTCAAGAGCTTGCACAGTCCCCACTGGTACAGGCGTACAACAGAGTTACGTAAAATCTACTCACGTGTCTCATGAATATGTCTGGCAGTAGACAGATCCATAACAGTGTCAGCACCACACATGGTTGCCCATATTGAATCTTGTAAACTTCTTCCTCAATAGAGCTTGCAACAACATAGTTTCCGATATTTGCATCAACTTTGACCAATTTTTAATTATAATTGTCCTTAGATATTTATTTTTAATCATATGGATATCATTACATATGAATTATTGTAGGATTGCATCGGAGCTATTGATAGTACACATATTCCGACAATAGTGAAGGGATGCGATGTAAGCAGCTATCGTAATCGTCATGGAAAGATATTGTAACCCAAGAGCTACAACGAGAAGATGCTAATGCATGGAGGGCTAGCATAGTTTTAAATATGTGGAGAAATGTTACTTATGAGGATATGAAGCTACATCAAATTGGCTATTAAAATACTGGGGAAATTATATTAGCTTTTGCTTTTCTTTATTAAAATTATCATTTCTTTGTTATATTTTTCATTGATTTATGATTTTGAATGTTCGTTTTTATTTATGGTTCCATTTCATATGATATAATTTTCTGTTATTGTTGATACAAATGTCCACAACTTGAATCAATTGACTTTCATTAGTTTTTTTTTATTTATGGTTCTAAAAAGGTAAAAAAAAAAAAAAAAAAAAAAAAACTATATGTGGTCATTTCAAATCTTACAAATTCTTATGATATAAATTCTTTAAAATCTAATAAGTAAAAAATTATGATTAAAAGAAATTTCATAAAATCTTATAAGTTATTACATTATTTAAATGTCTTTTAAAATATACTTGACTTATTTATCCATAAATAGTCTTTTAAAATCTCAATTGAATACACCCTCTAAGATTGTATTTAAGATTGAATGGACATAATGATTTTACCCATATAATAATTTTGTAAACATATAGTCTCACACACACACATATATTATAGAAACGTTAAAAACTCCGTCGCTAAATCACTCAACCCGGGCATAAGCGGACCAAATAAAATCTCTAACTGTCTCAGGTTTTTATAAAAAATACACCCCTAAATTCTCTGTACTCGAACACATAACATGGTAATCAAGTCATAAACCTTTTGCTACCAAACCACACCCCTTGAGGGCCATAAGTGCAAAAATTGCTTTAGAAAAGGCAACCAATTGCCCCAAATGAGTGTGGCTTATTGGCAAAGGGTTTAAGATTTGGTTGATAGGTCATGAGTTCGAGTACAAGAGGTTCATTTCTTTATAAGAGTCTGAGGTGGCCGGGGTTTCACCTACTCCACTTAAGCCCGGGTTGGTTGGCGGCTAACCGATTAGTTTCTGTTACCATCACAGCCATAGCATATTCTTTGTTGCTTGCTTTACAAGTTTCCAAGTGTTGTTCATAAACTTTTGTATTTTTCATTGGAAGAAAAGTTACATACACATTTGCATTCTTTGTGTCATTGGACATATAGGAAACATCAATAGTACCTGATGATACGAGAAATTCCAAAAGATTGATAGATCAAGAAAATGTTTCTGACCAATTAAAGACCATTGAAGATGATAAACAAGAAAGAGACAATGCTAAGGTGGTTGTAGAAAAATCAAGAGCAATAAAATCCGAAGTAATGATGCTCCCCAATTAACCAAATACAGTGGAATGAGGGCAAACGAACTTGGGTTTTTCTCATGTAACCACTGTTTTTGAAAAGCGGCTGAGGAGAAGTTATTCATTTTAATGAGCGAAAATTTGACAAACTATACTGCCTTGTGTTGTTCTGATTTCTCTTTTTTATTTTTATTTTTTGAATTGAGGTTCATATTTGTACATTGTAGAATTAGTAAAGTGGTATCACAAGATTTAGTTTTCTCAGAACATATCAAATTATAGTACCCATAGGCATCAGTATATCTATTCGTTAATTAACTATTTGAATATTTATCTTGTTTTCTTAAAAAAAAAAAATTTAAAAAAAAACAAAATTAAATCATATTTTTTAATTCAGCTCAGATTTCGGAAGCTATTATTTTTTACAATATCTGATTGTAATTTTCTTTTAACTTAGATGAATGAAATTTAGTAGAATTTTGACATTTTCAAAGAGCACTGGATACTTGAAGAAGTGGATTGACATGAGAGATATTAGGAATCGGGAAAATTTAAAATTATATCTAACTATAATATTTTTGAGTCAGCTTATCAAAATTGTGTGTATGCCATTTATTATCTCTATTTATTTAATTAACTATTTGGATATTAATATTGTTTTCATAAGATAAACAACCTTTAAAAAGTAATAAAATAACAATTTTTAATTCATTAATTTGCTCAGAGAATCATGAGAGATTTTATTCTTACCTTCTTATCCATAACCATATTTGAAATAAAGGGATGCTGTTATGTATAAGAAACCTAAACAAATTGGATTGAAATAAGAAGCAGTTATTGGATAAGATACCTAACAAATTAAATCGAAATAAGAGATTTTAGGAATCAAAGGATAAGTTAAAGTGAGTCAGTTTTGGAATTATCATATCTTGCAAAATCTGATCAGTTAAGTAATTCAATCACCACAGAACATATAAAGAGAAGCCTGTGCTCTTTCACTGACAGTATCATTGATCACTTGCTAAGCAAGCCTAGTTAGTGAGTTAAAATTATTTCATTTGTCATAGATCTCTTTGCTTAGAGGGCAAGCAATATAAGAGCAACAATGCCTGCTTTAGCAGTAGCAGAAACCGGCAATGGCAAGGAAATTCCAGCCAAGCTCACATGCCAGGTTATTGTTTGCAGCATTATTGCCGCCTTCGGTGGCCTCATGTTTGGCTATGACATTGGAATTTCAGGTACATACATACATATGTATAACAATTTTTGTTTCATGTTTCAGTTTTGAAGGTTATTAAATGAAAACTAGCGTTTGCTTGCAGGAGGGGTAACATCAATGGATGACTTCCTGGAGAAGTTTTTCCCACATGTGTACGAGAAAAAGCACCGTGCAAAAGAAGATAATTACTGCAAATATGATAACACATATCTGCAACTCTTCACTTCTTCACTGTACCTCGCGGCTATTATTGCTTGTTTTGTTGCCTCTATCGTTTGTAGAAAATTTGGCAGAAAACGAACCATGCAATTCGCTTCTGTTTTCTTTCTTGCTGGTGCCATCTTGAACTGTGTAGCTTCCAATTTAGGCATGTTAATTGCAGGAAGGCTTCTTCTTGGCTTCGGTGTCGGATTTGGTAATCAGGTATTAAAAAATTCACTTGTCACATAATTTTTTTTGTAATCAATTGGTGCATTTCAATTCTAATATGATGTTGGTGTGTTTCACAGGCAGTGCCATTATTTATATCAGAAATCGCGCCAGCAAAATACAGAGGAGGCCTCAACATTTGCTTTCAATTGCTTATCACAATTGGCATTCTAGTTGCAAATATGATTAATTATGTTACTTCAAAAATCCACCCATATGGTTGGAGAATATCACTAGGAGGTGCAGCAGTACCTGCAATATTTCTCCTGGTTGGATCCTTCATTATCGTCGAAACCCCAGCCAGCCTTATAGAGAGAGGGAAGGAAGATGAAGGATTACGCACTCTAAAAAAGATTAGAGGAGTTCAAGATGTTGAAAGAGAATTTGCAGAAATTTTCCACGCTACTAAAGTTGCTAAATTGATCAAACACCCTTATAGAAGTCTGATGAAGAAAAATAGCAGGCCTCAGTTAGTTTGTGGTACATTCATTCATATGTTACAGCAGTTAACAGGTATCAATGTGATCATGTTCTATGCTCCTGTGCTCTTTCAAACAATGGGATATGGGAGTGATGCATCACTATTATCCGCTGTGATCACCGGTACAATTAACGTAGCATCCACAATCGTAGCAGTTGTTTTTGTTGATAAAGCTGGAAGAAAGATTTTGCTTATTCAAGCAGCAATTCAAATGATTATTTGCCAGGTCAGCTAATTTAACAAGTTTGTTTAATGATCAAAAGTTTGTTTATCATTAATCATATGATTACTAATTCTGTTATCTTTGTTGCTTGTAGACTGCAATAGGGGTGCTTCTGAAGATGTATTTGCTTAGTACTAACACAATGCAGGCAGCACCGGCTAAAGTTGTGGTGATTTTGGTGTGTATTTTTGTTGCTGGTTTTGCATGGTCATGGGGACCAATATGCTGGTTGATTTCAAGCGAAATCTACCCATTAGAGACTCGAAATTCCGGTTACTTTTTCGCAGTCAGTGCAAACATGATCTTCACATTTGTTATAGCACAAGCATTTCTGTCAATGCTATGCCATATGAGATGGGGAATTTTCTTTTTCTTTACTGGATGGCTTATGGTAGCATTGATTTTTTCTGCTGCCATGTTGCCTGAAACAAAGGGTGTCCCAATTGATGAAATGACTGAGAGAGTTTGGAAAAAACATTGGTACTGGAAGAGTTACTTCAAACATGACAATCAAGGTGATGCCGGCATCAAATGCACAGAATTTGCTTCTGAAATTGAGGAAAAGCCAGATTCTTAAGTTGTGTTTTCCTGTTTTAGTTTTTTTTTCTGTTTTTGTCACTTCCATTTTGGTAAATAAGAAGTTTCCATTTTGTCAGGTTATAAGAAAGCCATATTTCTTTTTTTAAAAAAAAGAAAAGAAAGCCATATTGTGATGTTACTGTCCAACTAATAATTATTTCTGTTCCTAATTTTTGCGCAAATTGTTGTTGCAATATACAAATTGCTTTTCAATTTTCATTTTATCTCCTTCCTTTATAATTTTTGCCCCAAGAAAATGATCATGATTTCATATCAAAATTGGCCATTCAATAAATAAATATTAGGTGGATTACTTCCTTTAAAAAAAAGGTAGACTATTTGTAAATTTTGAAAATTTAATTGAACATTGGGTGCATGTATGATAATTCCCAATAAAAAAATGCCGAACACGCTTCATAATTTTTCGCCAAGAGAATCCACATCCGTTAATTTTAACTACCGCGTTTCCCGCAGCAGTGAATCTCCCGCTATTTCAAACAAAAACGGGGGAAAAATTCTCATTTATTCAACTGAAATTAGAAGCAGATTAGAGAGGCAATGGAGTCCATTCACAGGAACCCAAATGCCCATGTGGAGGTTCGAATCAAAGACCTTCTCTCTCGCTTGAATTTGAAAGAGAAGATTGGTCAAATGACCCAGATCGAACGTAGAGTCGCCACTCCCTCTGTTCTCAAGGACTTATCTATTTAGTGCTGACTTTTTCATGTTCTTTGAGTCATTTTCTCAAGCACTTTGTAGGCTATTTTAAGTTCAGGAGGGAGTGTGCCTTTTGAGAATGCATCGTCAGCTGATTGGGTGAATATGGTTGATGTCGAGAAGGCGTCACTTGAATCGAGCATTGGGATACCGATGATTTATGGGATTGATGCAGTTCATGGTAACTATAGTGTATATGTTGCCACCATTTTTCCTCACAATTATTAACCTTGGAGCCACAAGGTTAGTTTAGTAGTAGTTGTTGTTTGATCAATGAACATAGCTAAGGAAACAAATGAAACTTGGTTTGAATATCCCTCCATGCTATATGAAAACATAAGAGGCAATGAAAGTTAAAGACACCGAGAATTTAAAGACTCAATGAAGTATAAGCTTTTTTTACTTGTGACTTTTTGTGTGACAGATATGGAGATTTGGCTTGAAGGATTGGAGTTGCAACAGCTCTTGAAGTTCGGGCAAGTGGCATCCATTATACTTTTGCTCCATGCATGGCTGTAAGTTGTTGGAGATGCTATCTTGTCACTCTTTGTTCACATGATATTGCCAACAATGAGATTTAAATGCTATAAGCTTGCTGTTGCAAAACTTCATGTGAACTGTTTTTTATTTTTATTTTTTAATTTAATGAATAATAAGTTGAGCAGCTTATTCAACTGACAGGTAGGAAAGCTCCCAGATGGGAAGATACTACGAGAATTATTGTGAAGATACTGACATTGTCAGAAATATGACTTCCATTGTCTCAGTCTTGCAGGGCAGCCACCCAAAGGCTATCCATATGTAGCAGGAAGGTAAAACAGAGTCATTATCTAATAATTTTCTTTTCCACTGCTTTTATAATCATACTCATCTATCTTAATGGAACTGTGTAATTGACATAATTTAGATTTTGGATATAATGTACATTGATTGGGATTTCCATTTTGTAGCTCCATATGATATACCACATGTTCAATCCATCAAAAAGTTTTCTTACTAAGTCAATGTGAATCTATTAATAATGTTATAGCATGTGCTAAGCACTTTGTTGGAGATGGGGTACTGAGAGGGGTATAAATTAAGGGAATACCATATCAACATACGATGACAGAGAGAAAATTCATATGCCACCTTATCTGGACTTCATTTCTTTAAGGAGTTTGCACTAGCACTATCATGCCATTCTATTCTAGTTGGAACAGCCGGAAACTGCACGCCGACCATTTTCTCCAGACAGAAGTTATGAAAAATAAGCCAGGTTTTAAGTGTAGGCGACCACCCTGATAATGTAATCAATACTTCCATGGATTTCGAAAAGCTCTTTCTGTCAAAATAAAACATTATAATTACATATTCTAATGTTAGAAAGTATTTGCACTGCTAATTCTGAATATTAGAATGATGAAGCCTCTCCTTGATTCATGCCATCATTTTCTTATTGAGGAATTATGCAGGTCATGGTTCCTCGTAGATTCGATCAATTTTTTGAGCTGTTGAGCAGATACTGAGAATGAAGTTTGTTGCTGGAATTTTTTAGTATTCTTTCTCCGATAGATCTTTGCTTAATATAGTTGGCTGCAAGGTAAATAGCTGAACGCTTGCTTTATTCACCTCATTACATGCTATGAATGTCTTGTCATTATTAAAATTTCTCTCTTATGTCACTATGCTTAATATTTTAACTGATTTTCTATCGAGTACATTGAAATAAATCACTTTCTTCTCAAATCTTACAGCATTTACCTTTAGTTGGTGTCCTTGGCGTAATTTAGAATAAAGCTTCTATTATAATTTACTATGTAAATATCACTGCAATATTCATATCCCTTTCATCATCTTGGTTTTATGATAGGACATTTATGTTCCATATACTTGGCCATGGAAATATGAGTGTTTTTTTAGGGGAGGGCTGATGACATCCAGCACATACATTTCTCCTTATTTCTACATATACATAGTAACTAGAATAATATTTTTCTCGTGATAAAGACATTTTTAATGGTTTTTTGCAGCTCCATAGAGACCGAGCTTGCAAGGCAGTTCGCAAGTCTTTGGTTCTTTTGAAGAATGGAAAGAAACCAGATAAAAAATTTCTCCCATTCAACAGAAATGCTAAAAGAATTCTGGTTAGTGGAACACATGCTGGTGATCTTGGCTATCAGTGGGGAGGATGGACAAAAACCTGGTATGGATTGAGCAGCAGGATTACAGTTGGTAAAACTTTATTTTTCACCTATAATGTTGCATAGTAGTAGTCTCTCTGATTCTCTCAGTAATTATTTTTTAGGGGTCCGGTTCTGCATCCCTCACGCGGCCCCCTTTTCTCTCTCTTTTCTTTGCATTTTGTTTACAAGTAAATGAGATCGGCACCAGCTTGACTCCACCACTAGTATTCTAGTATCAGATATTTAGGCGATTTATAGAGACCATATCCACATCCATGCAAATGAATACACATGAATATGCACACCAACCATGAATGTTTAAGATTGCATAAGTTTTACTTTTAGTGCCTAATTCATTTCCTGTTTAATTATGAACAATGATGCAGCAATACATAATTTCTTTTTTAGATTGACCTCATTTGTGTCCCATGTCTGAGGAGCAAATAGGAATTAGGCAATGAGGACAGTCTAATCCCAGACAACAATGTTACATTCCAGGCACAACCATTTTGGATGCAATCAAAGCAGCAGTCGGGGACAAAACAGAAGTGATCTATGAAAAATATCTATCCCCGGACACCTTAGCAGTAGAAGATTTGCCGCTACTGCTAGACTCATGCTGATTTATCATGTTGCCTTTCTACCATTATCCCATGTTCACTATTTCCTAGTCATAACTGTGTCAGCAATGTTCGAGGGCTTAGTCATCTTTCTAATTTGTTTAGATAGTCAATTATTCTGAGAACGGACATGATCGCATCAATGCATATATCTGAGTATTGAGGGTTATTTCTAGCATATTCGGAATATGTAGCTTTTTATATCTAGTTGCAGAGTAGAGCTTCAGTTCTATACAAGTCAAATTATGTGTGATTTTCACTAAAGCATAGAAAGAGAAGAATAAGAATATTGTTTGGGAAGCTAAAGAGAACTCAAGATAACCGAAAGTGTCAAGTTCTGATATGATGAATGTGGCTGTAACTTGTTGAGTTGCTGAACAAAATAAAGAATAAAAGTAAATATAAACAAAAGTGCTTTTCTCATGCAACTTGCAGTAAAGACTTTTGCTTTTGAAAAGGATGGTGGATGTTTTTGTCACTTACCTTAGAAAAAAATAAAAATTAATAACTTAAATATGACTAGTTTAATCATGTTGTCTGGAATTTTTCAATTCCTTCCTCAATGGTTATGCAGAATATACTTTCTTTTTTTTTTTTGAAATCATTGAAAATCTTGCCGTTAAATCATCATTGCTTTAAGCGGAATAAGTAAAACTTCTGTCTGTCTCAGACTCTTACAAAAAACTTACACTCTAGATTCGAATCCAGTATCTCAAGGTCAGATCCTTAAATATTCTTTATGTGCCTGTGAATGGAGTGGTTGGTAACTAGGGTTTCCATGATAGTTGCTGCAGCAAGAGATGAAAACAAAAGAGACGAACTTTTCATTACGCTATTTTTAAATTGTTCACCAACCGTCACTCAGGTCGAATTTTGGGATCGCAAAATAGATCTATGCGATACTCACTATCGTGTCATCTAACAAATCAACTTACAACAAGTTTACAGGAACAAATTCAAGATTAATAGTTTATAAGTGTTACATTTAGCAAAGATATGATTCAACAATCAATCCTCATTGGCTTACTTTATAATTATAACATAATTATTTTCAACGCCGCAATCAACTTATAAGAAGATTCTTTTGTGAGATTATCAGTTTGCTTGTATAAGAGAGATAAAGAAGCAAAATCAACTTGAAGTCTTGAACATTCATTGAATATTAAGGAAAATAGTATAAACACATCATTGGTACTTTGTCTTATTACATAAATGATGTATGATCCGTTCAAAAATAGCACTCAATTACTGCTAAGCAGATTCTCTCCACCGTCCCAAAGAGTGTGATTTGATAGTGTAGAGTTCAGGATCTAATCTTGAGGTTTTGGGTTCGAATTCAGGGAGTACGTTTCTTATAAGAATCTGAGATAATCAGGGATTTTATTTGCTCTACTTAAGTGAAAGTAATAGTTTGAGGGTGGGGTTTCCAATAATTTTTTTTACAAAAAAAAAAAAAAAAAAAAGATTCTCTCCTTCTAATAATGAAGGGGTATTTACAAATAATTAATTAGGACAAATCTACACTAATTAATTATAAAAAATAAAGTTAAAGAACTCTTTCTGCTTCCTATTAAAAAGCTAGATATTTTGTCGCCATGAATAGTACAGTGAAATCTTTTTTTAAAATTTTATTTTTATTTTTTTAAGTTGATTTGGTACCGTACACTTTGAATGGATTATGATTAGGCTTGACTAACTTAGACCAAAACAAGATGATAAATCAACGTATAATCTTACCTGGATCTTGCTTTGTACTATAATTTCAGCTAAAATAATTAATAATTAATACTCTAAAAAGGGATCTTCTTCTTTCTAAGAGGATCTTTTGAGGGAAAAAAAAATATCATTGTATAGAAAGTTTTATCACCAAAGATTAAAAAGGAGGCCCTTCAAGTTAAATGATGTTGAAATTAGTGGAATTTAGAGTCCACTTCAACTAATGCTTTGAAGGTCAAGCACAAGTCTTCCTTTGATCGTTCAAGAAATGGATTACATAAATACCTTCTTTTTTTTACCTCAAATTCCCAACAACCAAAAAATAATAATAATAATTGGGGCTTATTCAGTAAGTTTTGTTCCTAACCTCAACTTATTATTTACCGTGGATAATACTTGCCAACCAAATTAGGTTGGCAAATGAGTCGAACGGTGAAAAGTTCATGCAAATTATATTGATAAACATGAAATTAGTTTCATGTTTTCGAAAGTTTAATGTTTATTGATAGAATTTACATATTTAGTGATTTAAGTTACATATTCAATAGTCAAAGTAACATGTTTGTACCTAATGATATTTGATACATTTGGTATCATAATAGTGGCCTAAATTCGAGTGTTATTTGTTAATATTTTCAAAATATTAAAAAAAAATCAGTTTATTAAAATTTGAATTGATATACAAAGTGTGTTTTTTTTAACTCAAATTTAAATAAAAAAATTTACTTAAAATATGATTAAATTTTTCAAAATCCAGCTCATTAACCAAGTTGAGGCTGGGAACTTTGGAATTTTGATAATGGTATTTTAAGAGACAAATTCAAATATACCAATTTAGTAGGAAAGCACAATGCTGTCAATTCATCAGTAATATAACTCATAAAGATTGTATAATTTTATGACATTTATTTACATCACCGACCAATTATTGAAGATGCTCATCTACTGATGCCTGCCTTTATTTCATTCTCCATTAGCACTTGAAGTTCCATTTCCATGCTTGCTTCTCTTTCTGCATTGCAAATCTTATCTCAGAGCAACCAACTTAAGGTATCAAAAACATGGGACTAAACTTGTTGCCTAATCTTGAGCTTCACAACATTCAACACAGAAATTCGCCATGCCGGTTCAATCTTTAACCAAAACCTCAATACTTTTCCAATTGAAATTTTGAAATTCTGAATTTTACATACAATGGAAATCCAAAGTTCAGGAGGGACCTTCTCCAGAGTTTCACGTTTTGGCATGCACGCCCCTCCTACAAGTTCTAATGCCAAGACTAAACTTAAGTTCTTCATAACATATTCACATCAAAATTAACCGCAAAAAACACACACAGAGACACAAACACAAACAGAACTATACTAATGAGTAGAATTTAAACACGGCTGCGTGCTGCGGCAGCCATACCTCACCCTTGAGGGTATTGCATCTGAAATGCCAAATTTTGAAGGCCAAAGTAAGGTTCGTGAACTGCATCTCTTTGGACAGGCATTTTAATCCCATATGAGTTGATGCCATAAGGAGATGTCATGAACATATTTCCTTCTGTTGAACTAAAA
>SKCR01051212.1:0-38477 GCA_019454045.1 Zanthoxylum bungeanum | reverse complement strand
TCTCAAACCTATTTCGGAAAAAGTTAATTTTTGTTTATTTCCTTTTGAATTATTTAATTTGTAAATTCTCCATAAAATTGACTAAAACGGATCTTCATATGCTCAGTTGGCAGGTATTATCAACATGCATGGTAACATACAGACATGAGCTATAATTGAAAATTTTGTAATATTCAGTGCTCTAGTTTAATTGGAGGAAGCATCTAAAAAAGTAAAAAAAAAAAAAAAAAAAAAAAAAAAAAAAAAAACGTCTGAGATCTGAGTTATTAAGTCTGTAGGGGTGTTTTAAACAGTTAGTGCCCTAAAACTAACTGGTTTGGGAGTCATTGGCCCAAAGCTCGCTACATGGATTAAATATGCTGCAAAAATATATATATCTAAAGTCTGAGTAATTAAGTCCGTATGGGTGTCTTAACATCTGGTGCCTTAAAGCCAACTGGTTTGGGAGCCACCGACCCAACACTCGCTACATAGACGGAAGATATTGTATATAAATAAAAAAAATCAAAGAAAAAATCAGAAGAATCAGAAAAATTATTCCATTGCTACAAAAATGTGTGAATTCTGATAAAACTTTAGGACAAAAAATATTACTCTCTTATCAACTGCACTTGTGATTGTTGTGGGCAAAAATAGTTGTTTAATATTTTGTTGGCTGTGTATATGGAGAATGGTAAATATAATCAGAGAATTTACTTATTCGGTAATTTATAAGGAAAGAAAACAACTAGTGACTTGGAGTAGAAGTTTCACCTGATTAGTCATTAACTTCTTTATTCTCTTTTCTCTTGTCTTTTTGCTTTTGTGTGCATTAGTTTTACTACATTTTTACTTTTGTAAAATGTTTGTGGGTATCATTGCTGTAAACCCTCACAAGACTACAACTCGTCCACTAGGGACCCCTAGGGGTTTAAAGGCTTGTTACATATGCTAAATGCAACCGTGATCCCTACGAAAGTGGCTTAGTTAAATTTTGTTTTAAAGATGTTTATGACATTTTATTCTATGCTTTGCTTGAGGACTAGCAAAATGTTAGGTTTGGGGGTGTGATGAGTGGTAATTAGATCACTATTTCCCACTCATTTAACTTAATATTTTGTATAGTTTCTTGAGTTTTGTGAATATTTTGATGTGTTTTGTATTATTTTGTAGATAAATAAAATTTCAGGACATTCTGGAGGTGATTTTGGGCCAAAACAGTGAAAAAGAACACAAAAGGGCATTTTGGTCATTTTGCGTGTCGCGATGCGCAGGCTGGGTCGTGACGCCTAACGTGCGTACAACCATGCTAATGTGCGCTGGGGACACATGTCAGAATCTGAGAAGTTTGACTTTGCTAACGTGCGCCGGACTTTGCTAACGTGCGCCGTGCCACGTGTTAACATCACAACCGATCTGCTATCGTGCGCTGTGACACGTGTCATCATCATATGGTGCTGACAATCTCCATCGCCACGTGTCGACACGTGTCATCCCGCGTGTCAGACATGTCATCATCCACGTCAGCAGAAGACCGAGTCAACGTGCCATATCACCGCCACGTCATCATCAGCCAATCACAACATGCCATGTGTCGCAATCCTACGGTACCGACAATCACTTTTGCCACATGTCACCACATCAGTGCCATGTCATCGCCACGTTAGCGTCACATCAGCACAATTATTGACTCATTTATCCGAATTTCCACATGGCAGATAAGAATCTGAAATGGACGAATCAGAAGCTGACACGTCAGCGAGTCGCGACGCAAGAAGAAACGTGTGCGTCGCGATGCGTGGGGCTTATTGACCCCTATAAATAGAGCTCGAAATTTCAGTTTCAGATGTACCTTCCTCTCTGAATTCTCTGATGTAAATATGGAGTTTTCTATCTAGTTTCTTTTAAATTTCAGTTTTGTAATTAATTTTAATTACGTTCTGTAATAATAGTAATTTACTTTCTTTACTTTTACAATTTTTACTATTCAACATGAGGAGGTAACTTCCCCCTGCTAGGGTGAAAGATAATTCTTTTACTATTGCTATTTAGATTAATCTCCCTTAAATATAATATATTCACTATTTAAAATTTGACTTAATGAGGATACCGCTATATTGGTCAGTTGGTAATTCATTTTAAACTGGTTTAAACCTAACTAAGCAAGGATACCGCCAGATTGGTCGGTTGGTAATTAAATTTTCTTACCGCCTATATGGCAGGTTTATTTTGGTTTCGCCTTTATGGCTGGTTGGACTTAATTTGACTTAATCAGGTTACCGCCTATATGGCTGGTTGGTAAAATAATCACAAGTTAATATATTATTGTGGGACACAGAACCTGGGCGACGTTGTTCTGTCCTAGGCTCGCGGCCTAGTCGGGAGTACAGAGTAGCCACGGGGGACTAAACCGGAGAATAATGGAGTCGCCACCCGGTGTGAACCGAGAAAATGAGATTTAAGGCCGCACTCACCCCTCGCAAGGGAAGACCTCAAACCGTTGGGTTCGGAATGGTCCCTTACTTATGTCACTTGTAATGAAAGGATTTTTGTAATAATTTAATCAAGCTTAAGTAACACTTATTTCCAAGAGTATCATACTTCTAAATCCATATGCGCAAAAATAAAACTTACACCTAAATTTGCATATATTTCACATATAAGATTGCATGCTTGAAAGTACGTCAAAGTAGAAACAAACATACAACTTCATTGACATATTGTATTCATGGAAACACAAGCACACACTAACCACACAAGCATACATAAAGGCGAATCAAATGTGATTTCATAGACATATCATAAACGAATAACCATTACATATCCATGCACAAATAAAAGAGTCAACTAAGTACATAATGCAAAAAGACACTTAAGGATGCAATTAGGCATTAAAGTAATCATGTTATGACGTAGTGCAAAAGAAGATAACTAATATGGACACAAGCACACATGTGAGCACTTTTCCAAGTGGTACGTGGAATTGTATTCCAAGTACAGACCACACTACCGTCCATTCAGAATCGGCTATGGAATTTATGTCTGGGTTTCCATCCGATATACTACAAGAAATAATACTCAAATGCTTCATGACATGGATATATGAATTGTAATACATTGTACTCATACATGTGGGGAAGACAGATGAATGACACCTACACAATCTTGCGTAATACAGAGAAGCAATCAAATTCATCATACGAGGGATAGCTACTAGGAACGATTATGTATGAAATCTGATGAAAATGACTCAGTTCAGTGGGTGCACGTTCGTGTAGCGTTCGAGAACGCGTTCGAATGGTAAACAGAAGGTTCGTGTTCGTATAGCGTTCGAGAACACGTTCAAACGGAGCCAGACCTGATGCATGAACACTAAGAAAATGCGTGCGCATTCGCGTAGCGTTTGAGAACGCGTTCGAACGGTAAACAGAATGTTCACGTTCGTATAGCGTTCGAGAACGCGTTCGAACAGAACCCGACCTGATGCATGATGAACTAAGAAAATGCGTGCTTGTTCGCGTAGCGTTTGAGAACGCGTTCGAACGGTAAACAGAAGGTTCAGGTTCGTGTGGCATTCGAGAACGCGTTCGAACGGAACCAGACCTGATGCATGCAACACTAAGAAAATGCGTGCGCGTTCGCGTAGTGTTTGAGAACGCGTTTGAACGGTAAACAGAAGGTTCACGTTCGTATAGCGTTCGAGAACGCGTTCGAACAAAACCAGACTTGATGCATGATGAAACTAAGAAAATGCGTGCGCGTTCTCGTACCGTTTGAGAATGCGTTCGAATGGTAAACAGAAGGTTCACGTTCGTGTGGTGTTCGAGAACGCGTTCGAACAGAACCAGACCTGATGCATGCAACACATTCATAGACAAACAAATCCACAATGTGGGACCTCACGTATCTGATTGAACTCATCTCGTATCCAATCGAGTATACACACAACCGGCGCGGCAAAGCATCATGGTAAAGGATTTTAACCCCTCCAAATAGGGGACCTTTCATCGCACTTACTAAGCCCATGCGCTCAATTGAATCATGCATACAAAAGTAACATGCAGAATTCAAATGACGAAAAAATAAATAAATCAAAGCAATATAAGACAAAAGAAAGTGTCATTTACTCAAGTGGTACGTGGAGTTGTATCCCGAGTACAGATCATACTACCTTCCATTCGGAATCGACTATGAAATTTATGTTCGGTTTCCATCTGATATACCGTGAGAGTTGACACTTATTTCATTTTATTCCAAAGCCACAACATACAATATCTCATAATCCATGCATATTTATCTACTCAAGGGCCACAACATGCATTTCAACATAACAATCATGCAAGCAATACTCAATAAATAATACAAATAAAACAGAAAATGAATGTGGAAAATACCCTCAGGTCTAACCTTTTATGTCGACTTTCGAACTCGCGTTTCACGGCCGTCGGAAGGGCTATCACACCGCAACTTTTCTGGTTCACTGGTTTGCGTTTTACCTCACTGTTTCGCTGCTCAAGCTACTGTTTTGACTCCGTTTTACTACTGTTTGGCCTCCGTTTTGCTGCTGTTTCCTCTGTATTTTCTGCTCACTGTTCAGATCACTGTTTTGACGTTTCCACAGACTGTTTCGAGTGTTTTTTATGGGTTTTTAGTGCAGTCTTGTGTGATTATTTTAAGGATTATAAATACAGTTTTTATGTTACTATTTTGAGGATTTTATGGACTGTTTTAAAAGGATTTGGTTGCTGTTTTGGGGGTGATTTGGGCTGTTGTTCAGGCGTGTTTTAGGAGGTGTAGGGGTGCTATTTTCGGTGGAAGGGGGCTGCTGTTTGGGGGTGTATTTTCGGTGATGTGGGGCTGCTGTATAGGGGAGATTTTCGATGATGTGTGGAGGTTTAGGGGCTGCTGTTTTCGGTTGTGGAGTGGGGGAGATGAAGAGAATTATTTGTGTTTTTCTTCTTGTTATTTCCGTGAGTGGCTATGACTCTTGGTGTTGTGATTTTCGTGTAAGTCTTGTGTATGAGCTAAGGGAGTGCATGTCTTGGTTAGAGGTTGTTTATATAGAGAAGGGTTAGGGCTACTCCTTGTCTCACAAGGAAGGGATTTTGGCATTAAAAGAAGGATTTGATTTGATATTCAACAAGGAAAGGATTAGATTGAGGGGGGACAAATCTTGGCTAGATTAGGAATACAAAATATTTAATTTCTTATGATTGATTTTAATTAGGCATATCATCTTCTTAATTTAGGTATACAACATATTTGATTTGTTTAAATTAGGCATGATTATATTTTGTGTTTTATTTAATTTGGTAAATGATTTAATTATTATATTTAATTACATTATCTAATTAATATTTAACTTAATATTTGATTTAACTTGGGTATGTATTAGGGTGAGTGGGCGTGTGGGCCTTGGTTGGGGCGTGTGGGCCTTGGTTGGTGGGTTTGGTTTGTGTGGACAAGGTGTGTGGGCTTGCGGGGTTTTGGTCAAGGCCAAGGGGCTTGCGGGGATTTTGGGCCGAGGTTAGGTGATTTTTTAGTGTTTTGGGCCGGGAATAATTTTTAAAATGGAAAACCAACAAGTAACCCGAAGCTAAACCAGCGAACGTAATCCGAATATGAGTCAATTCTTGACTCTTCCCTTCCGACGTCCGTTTCCGCGGCTCCCGCGACTTAAAAGGTAGTGCCTCCAACTGAGACTCATCATCATATTTCACATGCAAAAATGCAATGTCTACAGTCGCCCCCACTCTGATGGGACTTGTGCAGTGTGTGACTTTGAACAATCCTATCAAAGTTATGCAATGCATTTTCACTTACCTGGCTCGTCTGCTGCCTCGAGCTGAGTTGGTGATGTAGTGGACCTTGATTCTGGGACGCATCCCACTAACTACAACTGACAACGGGGGCACCTCGACCCTGGGTGCCTCGACCCAATACCGCTGACAATAGGGACCTCGCCCTCAAACTGATGATGTAGTGGGCACATCGACCCGGGGACGCATCCCGGAACTACAACCGACAACGGGGGCACCTCGACCCTGGGCTCCTCGACCCAACACCGCTGACAATAGGGACCTCGCCCTCAAACTGATGATGTAGTGGGCACCTCGACCCTGGGACGCATCCCGGAACTACAACCGACAACGGGGGCACCTCGACCCTAGACACCTCGACCCAACACCGCTGACAATAGGGACCTCGCCCTCAAACTGATGATGTAGTGGGCACCTCGACCTTGGGACGCATTTCGGAACTACAACCGACAACGGAGGCACCTCGACCCTGGGCCCCTCGACCCAACACCGCTGACAATAGGGACATTGCCCTCAAACTGATGATGATGTGGGGCTTCGCCCCCAGCCGATACGGGCCTCGCCGCCTGGGACTTATCTCCAAAACTGAAACTGCGCTGATGTTGTTTGGCTCATCTTTACCGCTTTCTCTTTTCTTCAAACCTGCGAACACAAAACAAAAACAAACACGGAAAGAATGCAATGTTACGTGTATGCATGCATGATTTTCCTACTCCGTTTGGGTTAGGACTTCTGCCAATTCCCTTGGTGACCGCTTGGTCCTTTCTCCATCAGGCAAAGTACTATTTCAATCTGTCAACGTTGATCGGCTCGGTGAACTCGTTTCCTTCCAAGTCTGATAGCCTCAATGCTCCATTTCCCATTACCTTCTGCACTATGTAAAGTCCTTCCCAGTTAGGTCTGAATTTTCTCTCGGATCTATCGTCGACGGCCTCGACTGCTTAAGTACCAAATCACCATTTCTGATCTTGGTGGGACGTACTTTCTTGTTGAATGCCCGGGCTAGTCTCTTCTGATACAACTGCATGTGATACAAAGACTTCGTTCTCCTCTCATCCAGCAGTGTTAACTGATCAAACCTCTGTGCGGCCCATTCTGGTTCCGGTAATTCTGCCTCTGTTAAAACCCTCATAGACTGTATTTCCACTTCCACTGGTAACACTGCTTCCATTCCAAAGACCAAAGAGTAAGGTGTGGCCCCTGTTGCTATTCTTACTGATGTTCTGTACCCCCACAGAGCGTATGGTAGTTTCTCGGCCCAATCTCTGCAGTTCTCTGTCATTTTGGCTAAAATCGTCTTTATAGTCTTATTGGCTGCCTCAACTACCCCCATTTGCCTGCGGCCTGTACGGTGATGACTTGTGGTGGCCTATCCCGTACCTCTGTACCATTGCCTTCGTCTCTCCTTGAAACTGAACTCTGTTGTCCGTCACTACATGATGCGGCATACCATACCGACAAATGAGGTTCTGAGCTATAAACTTGCCATCTGTTTTGCCGTAACATTACGGAATGATTCGGCTTCCACCCACTTCGAGAAGTAAACTTACTGCCACTACTATGAAGCGATGCCCATTTGATACATTCGGACGAATTTCCCCAATCATATCAATCCCCATGCTGAGAAGGCCACGGCTCTGAAAACCCGTGCAACTCTGTGTGCGGTAAGTGATTCAAATTACATGTGCTTGACAGTCATGACAGTGCTTTACCATCTTTGCGCAGTCTGTTTCCATGGTTGACCAATAAAAACCTTTCTCACTATCTTGCGAGACAGGTTCACACCCGTTCATGTGCGGACCACATACCACGGCGTGTATTTCTTCCCATTACATGCTGAGCTTCTTCTTTTTTCTCAAACACTTCAACTGAATACCGTTTGTTTGCCTCTTGTACAGTTCCCTTTCAAAATCAAATACTGGGAAGCTAACTTCTGAATGGCTATTCTGTCTTTTCTCTGCCTGCCCCTTCTGGGAGTTCACCATGTTCTAGATCCTCTCTGAATGTCATAATACCAAGGTTTACCATCGTCGACCTCAACTTCCAGAATTCTTTCTATCTCATAAACAGGTCTTCTCGCTATTGTCAGTATCAATGGTCTCATCACTAACTTTTCTGGATTTTCCCAAGTTGCTGCAAGTGTAGCCAATGCATCTGCCATTTGATTTTCTTCTCTGGTAAGTGCTGAAACTTACACTCGGGGATACCCTGTGCCAACTTCCTGAGGTGAAAAAGGTAAGATTTTCAACCGTTCTTCTTTCAATTCCCATTCTCCTCGCATCTTCTGGACTACCACATAGAATCTCCGTAGACTTCCACACTCCCGGCCTTCAAGGTTATCAATGCTGTCAAACCAAAAGCACATGCTTCATACTCGGCCATGTTGGTAGTCACTCTGAATGTAAATCTCTTGGCCAAAGGCAAAGTCTCTCCCTCGGGGGTCACTATCACGATCCCAATTCTGGCTCCCTTGTAATTCACTGCTCCGTCAAAATACATCTTCCATCTCTGGACTGTTATTGCTTGGATCTCTTCATCTGGAAATTCGAACTTGTACTGATCCCCCTCAACAGGTTGTAATGCCAGAAACTCTGCTACTACTCTCGCCCTTTGATCACTTTAGAGTGAGATACTCAATGTCAAACTCTGTCAGCAATACCAACCATCTGCCCAATTTTCCCACTAGTGAAGGCACTGAATGAAGATGTTTCAGAGGATTTTCCTTGCCACTATCTGGATCTTGTATGACTGGAAATAATGCCGGAATTTTCTGGAAGCCCATACTACTGCAAGACAAATCTTCTCAACTTCCTGATATCGAGCCTCATACGAGAGCATCTTCTTACTCAGATAATAGAATGCATGTTCTACCCCTGTCTCATCTGCCTGTACCATCATTGCCCCAGTGCTTCTGATTCTATAGCCAAATACAATATCAAAGGTCTTCCCGGTCTCGGAGGTTTCAATACAGGAGGCTTTACCAAGTATTCTCTGATTTTGTCGAAGGTTGTCTGACACTGTTCATTCCATTTCACTGGCTGATCTTTTCTCAACAGTTTGAAGATAGGCTCACATACTGATGTCAACTTGGCAATGATCTGACTGATGTACTGAATCTTTCCCAAGAATGCTCTGACTTCTTTTTCTGTCTTCGGTACAGGAATTTCTGTGATTGCCTTGATCTTCTCGGAGTCTACCTCTATTCCGCCCATTCCCACTTGTATGACCAAGCAATTTCCTGATGTCACCCCAAACACACATTTCTTGGGATTAAACCACAGGTTGTATCTGTCAACTCTCTGAAGGAACCTTTCCAGTGCTTCAATATGCCCAACTCTCGTCTCTGATTTCACCATCATGTCATCCACATACACCTCAATCTCTTTGTGCATCAAGTCGTGGAAAAGTGTAGTGGCCATCCGCTGATAGTAGCCCCCGCATTCTTAAGCCCAAATGGCAAACCTTGTAACAAAGTACCCCACTCAGTAACAAATGCAGTCTTGTGTTTGTCTTCCTCGGCCATGAGAACCTGATTGTAACCTGAAAACCCATCTGCAAATGAATACATAGCAGATAAAGCCGCACTATCAACCAAAACATCTATACGGCAGAGGAAAATCATCTTTCGAACAAGCCTTGTTGAGATCTCTGTAGTCTACACACATTCTGACCTTCCCATCTTTCTTTGGCATCGGTACTATATTAGCCAACCACTCATGATACTTTACTACTTCTAGAACCCCACATCTATCTGTTTCTTAACTTCCTCTCTGACTTTCTCAGCCTATTCTGGTCTCATCCGTCGGAGTTTATGTTTTACCGGCCTCATGTTCGGATATTGGTATTGTGTGTTGGGCAATGTTTCTGTCTACCCCATGCATGTCCTCATAGGACCAAGCAAACACTTTGGCATATCTGACCAACACTTCTTCTAACTTCTCCCTCTCTTCAGAGGTAACTTCACTTGCAATCAGAATTTCTTGGGGTTCTCAAGCGTACCCAAGTTAAATGCAGTAGTTCTGGCCGAACTGATATCAAATATGCTTGATTCGTGCAGAGTAAATGGAAATGACTCAGGCAAGTAAGCAAAAGAAATGTCTTTATTTTGGATAATGCGCAAGTACAATCAAACAAATCAGGAAGGTAAATGTCTTCATCATATATAGACACTTCTTCCTCTGCAATCAGGTCTTCCTCAGACTTTTCGCCCTCTCCCAGAGTCAGGCTCTCCAACTTCATTAGTTCTTCCTCCCATTCTCTTCTTCTTTCTTCACAATTTCTTCAACTATCAGCTTCTTACCCAACATATCCTGGAAGATCTCAAACCCAGGTACCACAATTCCATTAACTTCCACAGGTTCAGCTCCCCTTGATATCCTGAAGCTTTCACAAAACACTCCATCAGTTTCAGGCCCTTTTTCTTGACCTTCGATTTTCTTCATCAGATTTGTACCCCCAAACCTTTCCGAGTAGTCTGTCCTCTGAAATCTGACAATCTTGAACCTTCACCCGGTTCAAATTTCATTTTTATCATGATCCTAGCCACCCTAGGATCCACCCATTCCTCAAAAGTAGCTGACACCTGAAACCTCGTGAAAGGTTGTATCTCCAAGGCAGCCACGGCATTATCTACCTCAGCCCGGATAGTAACAACTTCTCCCTCATACGGGAACTTGATCATCTGATGTAAAGTGGAAGGCACGCCCCCAAGTTTGTGAAACCAAGGCCTTCCCAACAACAAGGCAAAAGTGGCTGGGATGTCCAGCACTGTAAACTCAACTTCATCTTCAATCGGTCCTACCTTGACCATAGCCCCAAAGGTACCCTCACTCTCCCCTTTTACTGTCATCATAAGCCTTAATAGTCATACTGGAGGGGTCCAAGTCTGTTGCTTTCATACCCAATCTTGCCAGAATTTTCAGGGGCACACATTGATGGACGACCGTCATCCACCATCACACATGAGTTCTCTTGCTCCTCACCTCGGCCCTGATAAATAGAGGCCTGTTATGATTTCTCTCCCCTCTGCTGGGAGTTCATCCTCAGAAAAAGATATCTGCAAAGCTTCTTTCTGAACCGACCCAATAAACATTGCGGGGTTGGCGTCTTCCGGTACCACAATCTTGCTCAAAGCCTCAACCATGGCTTGCCTATGCTCCCAAGATGCACATAACAGTTCCCAGATACTCACTTGTGCTCTAGTATTCCTCAATTGCCTCAGCACTATATCCCCCTCAGTATTTTCTGCAGTCTCAACCACTTCTCTACCATCTGTCAAAACTTCTTTACCCTTATCTACCATATCATTGTAAAAACGACCACTGCGCGTCATTCCCCTTACTTCTTCCTCGTCACTGCTAGAGAAATCAAGCCAAAAGTTTTTCCCCTGCTCAGTCTCATCTTCACTAGTATATCCCAGATTCCCAGATAAAAGGCTTGACGGTGAAAGGATTTTAGGACAAGGTCTTCTGGGAGGCCAGAATTGATCATATAGGCTGGTGGTGGTACGGCACGGTAATTGGGTAAGGGGTTTCTGTGTGTGTCATTCAGTTTGTTCTGTTTCTGGGTCAGGTATTCTCTTGGAGTCTATAAGGTCTTGGATTTCATGGCGGAGTCGGGCGCAATTGTCAGTGTCATGGCCCTTTTGTTGGTGAAAGTGACAGTAAAGGCTTAGGTTATAATATGATGGTAGGGGATTGGGTAATGGTTTGGCTTCCAAGGGTTTTTAAGAGCCCTTGCCTCTCTTTCTTTTCTCTAGCACCTTTGACAGGGGTCTTCCCAAGTTGGAAAATCTCCGGTTCCGGATAGCGGCAATCTCAGCAGAAACGGTCTTTGTTCCCGATGTTCCCCCAATGGGCCTCCAGTTCAGACCATAGAATTTTCTATTCTCGGCCTCTTCTTCCTCAATATCCATGACAGTTTCCCTCAACTGCCGAAAGTCTGTAATCATGGAGGTCATCCTCATCAACTTGCTGTAAATGGAGGGCTTGGTGCCCTTGATAATCATTTTAATCTGATCCTTCTCCGAAGGCCTAGTCTGCATTTTCAACAACTGACCTCTCCATCGGTCCACATACTCCTTAAAACTCTCCTCCGATTTTTGCTTGACATTCTCCATATCACAGAGTGACAGGTCGATCTCTAGGTCAGTGACATACTGCTTCAGGAAGGCATCAGCCAACTCCCTCCAATAATCCTTCACTTTCTTCTCCAAACTGTGGTACCATACCACGGGAGCTCCCTCGAGCGACATTCCAAACATCTTCTGCACTTGGCGCTGAGACAGGCCAACTGAACTCATGACTGAAACAAACTGTCGGAGATGCACCCTTGGATCCCCATTCCCGTTAAACTTAGCCATATCAGGCATCTTGAACTGTGCCGGCAACTGTTCCTCGAAAATCAGTGTGTCATAATCCAGCAAATCCTCATTCTTACCCCTCATCTTGCGGGTAACTGACTCAACCTGATCCCGAAGTTTCTGTAACTCTGCCTAAGACCCAGATACTCTGCCTGCTGCATAATCTTCCATATCATCATCAAAAGTGGGGATATCATCCCCCAATCTGTTCGGAGGTTCCTCTTGCCTCACATCCCCGGAACTAACCACGGCACGAGACCCAGCTATACCAGCCATAGCAGTAGTAAGAGCTTGCAACTGTTCAGTGACCTTGGCAAGACCGTTCTTTTTTTGATCCATATGGGATACCTCATTACCGATTCACTCATGACTTTTACTGTTCTTTTAATGAGCCTTGTCCCTTCTCTAACCCAAACGGTATCTATGATGTCTTTTTGAGACATAGAGGGTGTTAACATGATATATGTATGTATGAGGCGCATGAGATGCATGTAACATATATAACAAACTACATCAACTAAAATTTTCAAACAAATCGGCCCGTTATCATTTTAGAAACTTTTGGGCTAACTGTCATAGGAGTGAACTCGTCCCAGTTTAAATGGCCCAACAAGTTCACATCTCATGGCAATGAGCCCAACTAAATCCAAATGGTAATGTTCCGAACAAGCACAAACTGGCCCACCAACACTTAGAAGCCTTTGGCCCGATCGTCATAAAATATGTTCTTGTCCCAGTTTAAATGGCCCAACAAGCCCATATCCCATGACAAATGGTCCAAATGGATCCAAACGGCGATGTTCCCAGACACAAGCATAAAAAAGATAATGCAAACACAAACAATAATTTCTACAGAATGGCCCATCGACATTTCAGAAGCTTTGGGCCCAATGGTCATAAGGTATGAACTCGCCCCAGTTTAAATGGCCCAGCAAGTCCGCATTTCTGAAAATGGTCCAACTGCATCCAAATGAGGATGGTCCACAAGCTCATACTCAAGGAAATAATTGTTACTTTAACCATACAATCTCGGTCTATGGGTGGGTTCGCAGGAGTGTAGACAAAGGCTCTCATCGGCGAAGGATGGCCCACAACTAGGTCTCCCCAATCAAGGGTTCGAGCAACCAAGTGAGCGCATTCTTTTTTATACACTAAGGTACGTGCCAATGAGCTATGGTGTGTGACTGACTGTCAAATGGATTTCCCATTGTAGATTCCCCAGAGGGAAGGTGGAGTGAGGCTCACTTAAATACCCAAGCCTCTTAGGCTCTTATCGCTTGGTGTCAGGAATAAACAACAAGTCCTCCAAATTAGTCCATCACAATAGGCTACGAGTAGATGGCTATAGGTGCCTTCACAGCTTTTCCTTCTAGAAAGGTAGTGAATGAAGGAAGACACCAAACCATTACCTAGCCTCAAAAATGCCTTTGATTAAACCCCCATTTCATCCACTATAGACACAGTCAATTGGAACATAAATCCAAACATTACAAAAGACAATATTTCGGGGCCGATTCTCTATCCCCAGTGGAGTCGCCAGACTTTGGACACAGAACCTGGGCGACGCTGTTTTGTCCTAGGCTCGCGGCCTAGTCGGGAGTACGGAGTAGCCACGGTGGACTAAACCGGAGAATAATGGAGTCGCCACTCGGTGTGAACCGGGAAAATGAGATTTAAGGCCGCACTCACCCCTCGCAAGGGAAGACCTCAAACCATTGGGTTCAGAATGGTCCCTTACTTATGTCACTTGTAATGAAATGATTTGTGTAATAATTTAATCAAGCTTAAGTAACACTTATTTCCAAGAGTATCATGCTTCTAAATCCACAGGCGCAAAAATAAAACTTACACCTAAATTTGCATATATTTCACATCTAAGATTGCATGCTTGAAAGTACGTCAAAGTAGCAACAAACATACAACTTCATTGACATATTGTATTCATGGAAACACAAGCACACACTAACCACACAAGCACACATAAAGGCGAATCAAATGTGATTTCATAGACATATCATAAACGAATAACCATTACATATCCATGCACAAATAAAAGAGTCAACTAAGTACATAATGCAAAAAGACACTTAAGGATGCAATTAGGCATTAAAGCAAGCATGCTATGACGTAGTGCAAAAGAAGATAACTAATATGGACACAAGCACACATGTGAGCACTTTTCCAAGTGGTACGTGGAATTGTATCCCAAGTACAGACCGCACTACCGTCCATTCGGAATCGGCTACGGAATTTATGTATGGGTTTCCATCCGATATACTACAGGAAATAATACTCAAATGCTATCATGACATGGATATATGAATTGTAATACATTGTACTCATACATGTGGGGAATACAGATGAATGACACCTACACAATCTTGCGTAATACAGAGAAGCAATCAGATTCATCATACGAAGGGATAGCTACTAGGAACGATTATGTATGAAATCTGATGAAAATGACTCAGTTCAGAGGGTGCGCATTCGCGTAGCGTTCGAGAACAGGTTCGAACGGTAAATAGAAGGTTCGTGTTCGTATAGCATTCGAGAACGCGTTCGAACGGAGCCAGACCTGATGCATGAAACACTAAGAAAATGTGTGCGCATTCGCGTAGCATTTGAGAACGCGTTCGAACGGTAAACAGAAGGTTCACGGTCGTATAGCGTTCGAGAACGCGTTCGAACAGAACCAGACCTGATGCATGATGAAACTAAGAAAATGCGTGTGCGTTCATGTAGCGTTTGAGAACGCGTTCGAACGGTAAACAGAAGGTTCACGTTCGTGTGGCGTTCGAGAACGCGTTCGAACGGTAAACAGAAGGTTCACGTTCATATAGCATTCGAGAACACGTTCTAATAGAACCAGACCTGATGCATGATGAAACTAAGAAAATGCGTGCGCGTTCGCGTAGCGTTTGAGAACGCGTTCGAATGGTAAACAGAAGGTTCATGTTCGTGTGGCGTTCGAGAACGCGTTCGAACGGAACCAGACCTGATGATTGCAACACTAAGAAAATGCGTGCGCGTTCACGTAGCGTTTGAGAACACGTTCGAACGGTAAACAGAAGGTTCACGTTCTTATAGCGTTCGAGAACGCGTTCGAACAGAACCAGACCTAATGCATGATGAAACTAAGAAAATGTGTGCGTATTCGCGTAGTGTTTGAGAACGCGTTCGAACGGTAAACAGAAGGTTCACGTTCATGTTGCGTTCGAGAACGCGTTCGAACGGAACCAGACCTGATGCATGCAACACATTCATAGACAAACAAATCCACAATGTGGGACCTCACGTATCCGATTGAACTCATCTCGCATCCAATCGAGTATACACCAACCGGCGCGGCAAAGCATCGTGGTAAAGGATTTTAACCCCTCCAAATATGGGACCTTTCATCGCACTTACTAAGCCCATGCGCTCGATTGAATCATGCATACAAAAGTAACATGCAGAATTCAAATGACGAAAAAATAAATAAATCAAAGCAATATAAGACAAAATAAAGTGTCATTTACTCAAGCGGTACGTGGAGTTGTATCCCGAGTACAGATCATACTACCGTCCATTCGGAATCGGCTATGAAATTTATGTCCGGGTTTCCATCCGATATACCGCGAGAGTTGACACCTCTTTCATTTTATTCCAAAGCCACAACATAAAATATCTCATAATCCATGCATATTTATCTACTCAAGGGCCACAACATGCATTTCAACATAACAATCATGCAAGCAATACTCAATAAATAATACAAATAAAACAGAAAATGAATGTGGAAAATACCCTCAGGTCTAACCTTTTATGTTGACTTTCGAACTCGCGTTTCACGGCCGTCGGAAGGGCTATCACACTGCAACTTTTCTGGTTCACTTGTTTGCGTTTTACCTCACTGTTTCGCTACTCAAGCTACTGTTTTGACTCTGTTTTGCTGCTGTTTGGCCTCCGTTTTATTACTGTTTCGTCTGTATTTTTTGCTCACTGTTCAGGTCACTGTTTAAACGTTTCCATCGACTGTTTCGAGTGTTTTTTGTAGGTTTTTAGTGCAGTCTTGTGTGATTATTTTAAGGATTATAAATTGACCGGCGTAAACACACACGTATAACGCAAGCGCACGTATCGTTCAAGTAGTATAAAAATATCGATCCCACGAGTACTTAATTCCTACTGTTGTTATTAATTATTGAATCTATTTATTTACAAATATCTAATTGTGGGTGAAGAGAATGATTGTTGATTGGTTGAAAGTGGTTTTACAAAATAAATAAATAAATAAAAAGACAAAAGAAAATACTAAGGAAAATAACAAAAGACACAAAGATCTAGGGTTGTGAATCCTTCTAATATCTTTTAAAAGATGAAGTGATTATTTTATGTTTGTGTAATAAATCAGTTTACTAACCTGGAACACTAAATTATGCAAAAGCCTATGTCGATGGTCAGACGCAAATACCCAGTTTAACCCAATTGAACCATATGTCTATGTCAACCAAATTATCTGGATTCATTAAGTTTAAGTTCCAATTATGGCTACCCCCGCCCGACAGGTATATGTCTATCCTGTAAGGAAATCTATTAAATGGTTATCTATCCTCAAGGAATATCGTGGGCTATTAAGTCTAAGGCTGAAACCTAAAATCCCTATGTCTAGTTCATTTTAGATTTACCACATCAATCTTATTGGTGATCAGACAACAAGAAGCATTAAGCTTAAGACTTAATAAGTAAACCTTTAAATTACCCAAACTATAAAATAAACCCTTATAAACCGGTGATATTAGAATTCATCACAACCCCAGATAACTAACACATAACTAGGGCTAGTAACAGCTTAAAAGTAAAAGACATAAAGTAAAAATACTGAAAAGTAAAAGACATAAAGTAAAACTGAAAAGTAAAATAAAATAAAATGCTAAGGTAAAAGGAATTACTTTTACTACTACTAATTTAGATATCTCCCATAAATTAATATATAAACTTGTGATAATATTACCAACCGACCATATAGGCGGTATCCTGATTAAGTCAAATTAAGTCCAACCAGCCATAAAGGCGGAACCAAAATTAAATTACCAACCGACCAATCTGGCGGTATCCTTTTTAAGTCAATATTTTAAATAGTGAATATATTATTTTTAAGGGAGATTAATCTAAATAGTAACAGTAAAAGAATTACCTTTCACCCTAGCTGGGGAAGTTACCTCCTCATGGTAAATAGTAAAAATGTAAAAAGTAAAAAGTAAAAATTAAATTACTATTATAACAAAATGTAATTAAAATTATTTACAAAACTAAAAACTAAAAAAAACTAAAAACTAAAAGAAACTAGAGAGAGAAACTATCTCTTTAGATAGAATATAAGAGAGAGAGTGGTACAATGAATTCTGAAATCTCGAGCTCAATTTATAGGCCTCGGTAGGCTTCCAGCGTCGCGACGCCAGGGCCTCTGGCGTCGATACGCCAGCTTTTGTCGACGTGGCACGCTCTGGTTCGCCGGTTTGAAGATTCTGGATAAGCTGATAAGGTGACACGTGGCGAGAGGTGGTTGGGCTTCAATTATTGTGACACGTGGCGGCTTCTGATTGGTCGATCAGATTCTTATCCGCCACGTGTCATATAAGGATTAGATACTCAATGATTGATACTGACATGGCGGTGACGTGGCGGTGACGTGGCGACACGTGGGAAAGAGACTGTCGGCACCGCAGGATTGCGACACGTGGCACTTCATGATTGGCTGATGATGATGTGGCACGACACGTGGCAGTGTTGACTTGTTGACTTGCTGACGTGGCTGATGACATGGAGACACGTAGGATGCCACGTGGCACACGTGGCGATGATGACTGTCAGAACCGTAGGATGCTGACACGTGGCACGGCGCATGTTAGCAGATCGGCTGTGATGGTGACACGTGGCACGGTGTATTTTAGCAAAGTCAAACTTTTCTCAGATTCTGATTTGTGGACCTGGCGCACGTTAGCACTGTTCAGCACACGTTAGGCATCGCGACGCTGAAGGTCTTGGCGTCGCGACGCAGGAATTTACCAAAATGCCCTTTTCGTCAATTTTCACTGTTTTGGCCCAAATCACCTCCAGAATGTCCTGAAACTTTATTTATCTACAAAATAACACAAAACACATCAAAATATTCATAAAACTCAAGAAACTATACAAAATATTAGGTTAAATGAGTGGGAAATAGTGATAGATTTACCACTCATCACACCCTCAAACCTAACATTTTGCTAGTCCTCGAGCAAAATATAAAATAACATAAATAAATTAACTAAGCCACTTTCCTAGGGATCACGGTTGCATTTAGCATATGCAACAAGCCTTTAAACCCCTATGTGTCCCTAGTGGACGAGTTGTAGTCTCGTGAGGGTTTACAGCAATGATACCCACAAACATTTTACAAAAGTAAACAAGTAATAAAACTAATGCACACAAAAGCAAAAAGACAAGCGAAAAGAGAATAAAGATGTTAGTGACTAATCAGGTGAAACTTCTTCTCCAAGTTACTAGTTGTTTTGTTTTATTCTAAATTACTGAATAAGTAAATTCTCCGATTATTTTTACCATTCTTCATTACATAGCCAACAAAATATTAAACAACTCATTTTTGCCCACAACAGTCATAAGTGCAGTTGATAAGAGAGTAATATTTTTGTCCTAAAGTTCTATCAGATTTCACATCTTTTTGGAGCAATGGAATAATTTTTCTCATTTTTCTGATTTTTTCTTTGATTTTTCTCTATTTTTTATTTATATACAATATCTTCCGTCTATGTAGCGAGTGTTGGGTCGGTGACTCCCAAACTAGTTGGCTTTAGGGCACCAGGTGTTAAGACACCCCTAAGGACTTAATTACTCAGACTTCAGATATATATATTTTTTTGCAGCATCTTTTATCCATGTAGCGAGCTTTGGGCCAGTGACTCTCAAACCAGTTGGTTTTAGGGCACTAGGTGTTAAAACACCCTTACAGACTTAATAACTCGGATCTCAGACGTTTTTTTTTTTTTTTACTCCATTGCTTTTTGATGTTTCCTCTAATTAAACTAGAGCACTGAATATTACAAACTTTTCAATTTTAGCTCATGTCCGTATGTTACTATATATGTTGATAATATCTGTCAACTGAGCATATGAAAATCCATTTTAGTCAATTTTATGGAGAATTCACAAATTAAATAATTCAAAAGGAAATAAACAAAAATTAACTTGTTTTGAAATAGGTTTGAGATACGTCTCAGGAGTGGAAACTCCTTACTCAGCTATCTCTTACCGATTTCACCTTTTTAGTCAAAATAAAAACACAAAAACACAAAATATTTTTGTAATTTTTTGAAAATTTTTCAATTTTTTTTTTATTTTTCGAAAAATTTAGGACTAAAAATAAAAATAACACACAAACTAAAGACAAGGTACTGATCAACTAATTTCCTCCCCCAAACCTAAATGAGACATTGTCCCTAATGTCTTAAACAGTAAAAGGAGAGTTAAGAATGTCGTACCTGTTAGCTGAAAATCTACAAAAAATTAAAGGTTAAGATCCAGATTAATCCGACGCCTCTTACCACGATCGTCCTCAGACCAATTTATCTTTGAAAGGATAGGGTCAACTTGTGGTTCATAGGCTATGAGTTGGTCTATTAGATCCGGAGCAGTTCTGGCAGTAAAGAGGAGTTCTTTCATAGGTTTTGACACGAACCCATTTCTCCGAGCATCATCAAGAAACACACAAAGAAAATCATAAAATCCATCAACGTTAAACAGCCCAATTGGTTTATGGTGTATGTTCAGGTTCGCCCAAGATAGAACTATAAAAATTTCCTCCAATGTACCTAAGCCACCTGGCAAAGCGATAAAAGCATCAGCACGGTTAATCATTTCTACCAATCGTTCAGACATTCCTGGCACGATCAGTTCCTCTCCGTTTGATGGTTCAATAAGATTTGCCTCTGCCAAGGGTTTTGGGATGATTCCTAAAACATGACTACCTCCTTCCTGTACAGCCTTTGAAACGATCCCCATAAGTCCGAGATTGCCTCCGCCATATATTAAGTGCATATTCCTTACAGCTAAGACTCGACCCAATTCATGTGCTGCTTCTAAGTATTGTGGTTTAGTACCAACACTACTACCGCAAAACACACATATATTTTCAACTCGTCTTCTTGAAGTGGCTTCCATTTTTTATGTATTTCTTTTTCAAATCAGGATGCCTTCAAAAGTGCAATGACGGGCTGAATTTATAGTACCTGAAAAAGGGTGAGTAATAATAGCACTAATATCTTCCAGAGGACGTTTGTTTGCTAAATAACAAAAGAAATCGTGAAAGGTCAAAAAAATATGGATCCTGTCTACGAAAATAAAGATAATTACAACTAAAAAGCGAATCAAAGCAATAATTAAGGCAACGGAATTGTGTACGCAATACGACACTCGCTTAGTATAAATTCATTAGGATGCGTCTCAAGATTTCATTCCTTACTCAGCCATCGCTAATGAATTTTTTCTCATCTTTGATTGCCAAACACAATTCCTTCTGTCTTAAAATGCTTCGTTTGTGCCTTTCCCTACAAAAATAACACACAAAATTAAAAAGTTCACACAAAATATGAAAACAAATTACAACAAATTGCATGGGTTGCCTCCCTGCTAGCACTAAATTTTTCGTCTTCAGCCAGACGTGACTGAAATTCATCTGTTAAGGAGGTTTCAATGTCATTTTGGATGTCCGATTAAAGACAATCCCGTGAGCGTTGCTTTTGAAGGGTCTCTTCCAACGGTAAAGTGGCAAAAAGAGTTTTGTCTCGTTCAGTGCTCGTGCCACCTTTTTGCTCATTATTGCTCCAGTGGTTCCTGCAAAGAAAGAAATAAAATCAGGAGGTCTCATATGGTGTTTGACTTGGAATGGAAATTCCATTCTGTCAAGCTTCTGGTTGATATCTTTGATTTGTACTCCCCAAAACAGCGATGTTTATCCTGAATGCTCTGGATTTTCAATTTGGTCTGATAGTTGCTCCTCCATTTGCTCTGCTTCTTGTTCCACATTTTCTTCACAGATGTATTGTAAAATTTTTGTATTCAGCTCTTTATCTGTCATCTGTGAAATACATGCTTCAAAATTGTCAACCTGAGGATGCAAAGATGTTTCTGACATTAGGTTTTCATCCTCTGATACGATTGGAATGGATGGTTCAGATAGATCTTCTTCAAACATCATGGTAAAGCATGCTCCAAGATCTTCATTTTGAGGATTGAAAGTTTGATCCTCCTTGTTGGTGCAGTTGGTACAAATAGATCAGCTTCATCCTCGTCAGAATCTGAATAATAAAAGTCAAATTAAGACTCTGCCGGTTCGGGCTCCTGAACTGATACCTCTGGTTGTTGATACTGTTCAGCCTCCTCCTCTGTTGAAGTGTCATTGTGAAATAATTGGTACTCGAAGGCTTCATCAGTGTCATCCGAAACTGGTTCTTGAGGTATGTAGTTCTGGTTTTCTGTGAATTGTCTCATTTGATATGTTATCCTTTGAATGGATTCTGATTGTCTCTGAATACTTTTGAGTTGATTCTGGAATGTTTCAAGCATTATATCCATCTTTTCTTCTCGTTTCTTGAACACATCTTTGAGCATGTAAATCATCTGATCTTTTTCTGATTGTTCTGATTGTTGATGAAGATCATTGTAGGTGGGTGGTGGATAAGATGGAAAATGTGATGGTTTTTCGTACCATGAAGGATTTTGATAGCTCTGCCACTCTGAAGGTATATACATTGATCGCTCGGGTGGTTACCATCACATATTACACATCTCCCCATTCGTTCTGTTGAGCAAATGTAGAATTGCTTGGTTCTGGCATCCAGTGATAATCATTGGGCTGGACAACAGGCCTCAGAAAACCGGACTGTTGCTCCCAGATGTGGGGTGTATCTTCTTGTAAGCTCGTAATCTCTCAATCTCCCAGTAGTGTTCCATTTTTCAACCACCTAAAAAGAAATAAATAAAAATTACAGATAAAAATAAAGAAAATTAGATACAAGTAAATTAGATACAGTAAATTAACAACTTAAGAAATATAAGTCCCCGGCAACGGCGCCAAAAACTTGACCGGCGTAAACACACACGTATAACGCAAGCGCACGTATCGTTCAAGTAGTATAAAAATATCGATCCCACGAGGACTTAATTCCTACTGTTGTTATTAATTATTGAATCTATTTATTTACAAATATCTAATTGAGGGTGAAGAGAATGATTGTTTGATTGGTTGAAAGTGGTTTTACAAAATAAATAAATAAATAAAAAGACAAAAGAAAATACTAAGGAAAATAAAAAAAGACACAAAGATCTAGGGTTGTGAATCCTTCTAATATCTTTTAAAAGATGAAGTGATTATTTTATGTTTGTGTAATAAATCAATTTACTAACCTGGAACACTAAATTATGCAAAAGCCCATGTCGATGGTCAGACGCAAATACCCAGTTTAACCCAATTGAACCATATGTCTATGTCAACCAAATTATCTGGATTCATTAAGTTTAAGTTCCAATTATGGCTACCCCCCCCCCGACAGGTATATGTCTATCCTATAAGGAAATCTATTAAAGGGTTATCTATCCTCAAGGAATATCGTGGGCTATTAAGTCTAAGGCTGAAACCTAAAATCCCTATGTCTAGTTCATTTTAGATTTACCACATCAATCTTATTGGTGATCAGACAACAAGAAGCATTATGCTTAAGACTTAATAAGTAAACCTTTAAATTACCCAAACTATAAAATAACCCCTTATAAACCGGTGATATTAGAATTCATCACAACCCCAGATAACTAACACATAACTAGGGCTAGTAACAACTTAAAAGTAAAAGACATAAAGTAAAACTGAAAAGTAAAAGACATAAAGTAAAACTGAAAAGTAAAATAAAATAAAATGCTAAGGTAAAAGGAATTACTTTTACTACTACTAATTTAGATATCTCCCATAAAATAATATATAAACTTGTGATAATATTACCAACCGACCATATAGGCGGTATCCTGATTAAGTCAAATTAAGTCCAACCAGCCATAAAGGCGGAACCAAAATTAAATTACCAACCGACCAATCTGGCGGTATCCTTTTTAAGTCAATATTTTAAATAGTGAATATATTATTTTTAAGGGAGATTAATCTAAATAGTAACAGTAAAAGAATTACCTTTCACCCTAGCTGGGGAAGTTACCTCCTCATGGTAAATAGTAAAAACTGTAAAAAGTAAAAATTAAATTACTATTATAACAAAATGTAATTAAAATTATTTACAAAACTAAAAACTAAAAAAAACTAAAAACTAAAAGAAACTAGAGAGATAAACTATCTCTTTAGATAGAATATAAGAGAGAGTGTGGTACAATGAATTCTGAAATCTCGAGCTCAATTTATAGGCCTCGGTAGGCTTCCAGCGTCGCGACGCCAGGGCCTCTGGCGTCGATACGCCAGCTTTTGTCGACGTGGCACGCTCTGGTTCGCCGGTTTGAAGATTCTGGATAAGCTGATAAGGTGACACGTGGCGAGGTGGTTGGGCTTCAATTATTGTGACACGTGGCGGCTTCTGATTGGTCGATCAGATTCTTATCCGCCACGTGTCATATAAGGATTAGATACTCAATGATTGATGCTGACATGGCAGTGACGTGGCAGTGACGTGGCGACACGTGGGAAAGAGACTGTCGGCACCGCAGGATTGCGACACGTGGCACTTCCTGATTGGCTGATGATGATGTGGCACAACACGTGGCAGTGTTGACTTGTTGACTTGCTGACGTGGCTGATGACATGGAGACACGTAGGATGCCACGTGGCACATGTGCCGATGATGACTGTCGGCACCGTAGGATGCTGACACGTGGCACGGCGCATGTTAGCAGATCGGCTGTGATGGTGACACGTGGCACGGCGCATTTTAGCAAAGTCAAACTTTTCTTAGATTCTGATTTGTGGACCTGGCGCACGTTAGGCGTCGCGACGCTGAAGGTCTTGGCGTCGCGACGCGGGAATTTACCAAAATGCCCTTTTCGTCCAATTTTCACTGTTTTGGCCCAAATCACCTCCAGAATGTCCTGAAACTTTATTTATCTACAAAATAACACAAAACACATTAAAATATTCATAAAACTCAAGAAACTATACAAAATATTTGGTTAAATGAGTGGTAAATATTGATAGATTTACCACTCATCATAAATGCAGTTTTTATGTTACTGTTTTGAGGATTTTAGGGACTGTTTTAAAAGGATTTGGCTGCTGTTTTGGGGGTGATTTGGGCTGCTGTTCAGGCGTGTTTTTGGAGGTGTAGGGGGTGCTATTTTCGGTGGAAGGGGGCTGCTGTTTGGGGGTGTATTTTCGGTGATGTGGGGCTGCTGTATAGGGGAGATTTTAGGTGATGTGTGGAGGTTTAGGGGCTGCTGTTTTCGGTTGTGGAGTGGGGGAGATGAAGAGAATTATTTGTGTTTTTCTTCTTGCTATTGCCGTGAGTGGCTAGGACTCTTGGTGTTGTGATTTTCGTGTAAGTCTTGTGTATGAGCTAAGGGAGTGCATGTCTTGGTTAGGGGTTGTTTATATAGAGAAGGGTTAGGGCTACTCCTTGTCTCACAAGGAAGGGATTTTGGCATTAAAATGAGGATTTGATTTGATATTCAACAAGGAAATGATTAGATTGAGGGGGGACAAATCTTGGCTAGATTAGGAATACAAAATATTTAATTTGTTATGATTGATTTTAATTAGGCATATCATCTTTTTAATTTAGGTATACAACATATTTGATTTGTTTAAATTAGGCATGATTATATTTTATGTTTTATTTAATTTGGTAAATGATTTAATTATTATTTTATTTAATTACATTATCTAATTAATATTTAACTTAATATTTGATTTAACTTGGGTGTGTATTAGGGTGAGTGGGCGTGTGGGCCTTGGTTGGGGCGTGTGGGCCTTTGGTTGGTGGGTTTGGTTTGTGTGGACAATGTGTGTAGGCTTGCGGGGTTTTGGGTCAAGGCCAAGGGGCTTGCGGGGATTTTGGGCCGAGGTTAGGTGATTTGTGAGTGTTTTGGGCCGGGAATAATTTTTAAAACGGAAAACCAACAAGTAACCCGAAGCTAAACCAGCGAACTTAATCCGAATATGAGTCAATTCTTGACTCCTCCCTTCCGACGTCCGTTTCCCGCGGCTCCCGCGACTTAAAAGGTAGTGCCTCCAACTGAGACTCATCATCGGGTTTCACATGCAAAAATACAATGTCTACAATTATACTAAGGGAGATATCTAAATTAGTAGTAGTAAAAGTTGATCATTTTACCTTGGGTTATACTGGGTATTTGTATCTGACCATCGACATAGGTTTTCGCATAATTTAGTATTTCAGGTTAGTAAACCGATTTATTACACAAACATGAAATAACCACTTCATCTTTTAAAAGATATTAGAATGATTCACAACCCTAGATAATTTCCTAATATTGAATTTTCTTAAACCTACTTTCGCGCAATTTTATTTACTTGTCTTTAAATTCAAAATCATCACCATTTCAAATCAATCAATCAACCTATTAGATACTAGTAATCATTTGACCTCATAAAATTAATAGATTAGGTATTAAGTCCTCGTGGGATCGATACTTTTTATACTACTTGAACGATACGTGCGCTTGCGTTATACGTGTGTGATTACGCATCGGTCAACCTATATTTAGTATGTCCATTCATATCGATGCTAAGGTTGCTGAGCTTTTATCTGGCAACAACACTTGGAATGAGGATCTTATAAGGAGGCACTTTGGGATGTTGGATTTCAGTGAGATTACAAGAATTCCGCTGCCAATAAGGCCGAATGAGGATAACTTGTGTTGGCACTATGGTTCTAGGGGAGAATTTTATGTGTAAAATACATATCATCTTGATATAGAGTCTAAGAGAGTAGGAATGACAGAGGGCCTAGATGAAGGAAACAGTCGCATAGGGAATCTGTGGAGTCTGAATATTTCTAGGAAATTAAAAAATTTTCTATGGAGGGCATAGTACAATATACTCTTTGTTTCTTGTAATCTGAAGATTATGAGGGTTTTGGAGAGGAAACTTTGCCAAAGGTGTTCTAGAGTGGATGAAAGTGTGGAACATACGCTATTTTTTGTAAAGTTTCTAAGCGAAGCTTGGGGCTGTCAGATTTTTCAGAACAAGTTAGGTTGTTTGTGTTGTAAATTTTCTAAATATAGAATATGGATGAAGTAGCGTCATGTCCATTGGGTGGTGCCATATGTGAAGGGTACAAACATGTAGGGACATGTCCTCTAAATTAGAAGAACACACTTCTAGGCTCCAAATGGTGCATGGAAGGGGTGTAACCCTTGTATAACCCTTAGGAGGGTTACACCACAAACCAAATGGTGCCCTTAAGGCACCCTTCCATGCCTATATATAGGAGCCTTCATGTTCATTCTAAAAATCCAAGAAAAAAAGTCTTATTCATTTTGTTTTAGAGTAAAGAGAGAGTTCCCACCATTGTCTCAGTTCAAGATCTTGTTAAGGAGTGCCCATTGAACAAGAGGAATCCAAGTAATCCTGGGAGGACGTCAGCCACAAAACCGAAGAGCACCGAGGCGGGGCTAATAAGTTCTTAAGGATAGAGGCAACTCGACTTGGACTACAAATATTCGTCGTTTTCCAGGTTTTTCTTATTCTCTAAGGTTTATGGTGTAATATTAGCATGATTTGATTTCATTGTTGTTCTTGATGCATATTGATTTCGTTTAATAGCACTTAATTCCCCAACAGTTTGCAACAGTTTGCAGGGGGAGAGTGGCAGATCTCATGGATCATTGTTGACAGAAATACTTTATACAAGCTGTTAGATTTATTGTCACCATGTTATGGTCCTGCTGGTCAGCGCGTAATAGAGAGATTATGCAACAAGTTCAGACCAAACCCGAGCAAATCCTTCATAATGTTATTACATCTTTCAACTTATTTGATATGAGTATTTCGGAAGCTGATGGTGGGGCTGACAGGATCATGGACAAAGAGGTTGATTTTGTTGTCACAATTTGGAGCCTCCTCCCAAGTTGTGGTTTAAAGTAAATGTGAATGCCTCTTTAATTAGAGAGCAAAATAGAGGAGGTTTTGGGAACTGTGAGGGGGCCTTCTTAGCGGCTGAAGTTCAACAGTTCAATACCATTCAAGACATCGAGCAAGCCAAAGCAGATGTTATTAGATTGGGTATCAAGTATGCAGAGGACTTTGGCTACCTTCCTTTATTTGTGGAATTTGATTCTCTTACGGTGGTAGATTTAATTATTGGTAAGAGGATTAGTCTAAAGAGATTGACTGGATAATCCAAGATATCCAAGAGTCGATTGTTCGACTTAATTTCTGTAAGCTTCTGTTATGAATGAATTTCATTTTTTTTTTAAAATAATCTATTTATAGTATAGAAGGAATTACGGAACCAATCCGATCACCCCACTTTAGCCTACCAGTCGATGAATACAATTCCTACATAAAAATAAAAGTACACAATACACATTATACATTTATATAAACAAACAATCCATCTAATACAAGACGACTATATAATATATAGGGATGACAACACGTTGAGTCTGGTACGGGGATGTTAATACTCATACTCACCTTGTTCAATCAATAAGTATGAAAATTATCTTACCTGCTTCTAACATACCGGGCCCCGTGCGAGTCTCGTTCACACTGGAATTTTACCTCTATTTTAACAGGGATTTCAATATCCGGTCCACCCAACCAATATGTATGAAAAATTATGTTTTTATCCACCCCTAATATACCGATCCATCCTTATAAGAATTTTTACCATCCCTAATAATATACACACAATTTTTATTTTGTACTTAGAATGGGCATGTTACATGCCTGACATGCAGAAAAGGGCAATCCATGAGTATCATGCCTTAATTTTGTTGACTAACAAAGTTGAATTGACGATTATGACCTCTACATTTGTTCTTTTTTCAATGCTAATTTATTACCCATTACTATTAATAGGAATGGGTAATAAAGTTGAATTGACGATTATGACCTCTACATTTGTTCTTTTTTCAATGCTAATTTATTACCCATTACTATTAATAGTTTTCAAGATTTGTGTACAAGACAAATTAATATAATAATAATAAATTGTGCGAAGTAGGCATCTCCAACCAAAGTCTAATCCCACAAAATTAATTAATTTATTTGATGGGTGCCCCAAAACCTAATCTATTTAACCCCTTTACCTTCAAATGAAACAAAACCTTAAGTCATCAAATGCTAATTTTCTAATAATATAAAAAACATTAAACAAATCATAAAGTCTAATTTGATTCCCACAACCTTCCAGACCACTATCCCCTATTAAATATTATATGGGTGTTTGAAAAAAAAAACAATTTTTAACAAATGAAGTTTTGTCGATAGGCCGAGAGTTGAGGTGAGAATAGAGTTCGCAATCGATCGAGTTAGACTGTTATTTGATAATCCAATCTCGTCTTAAACTCTTGATTATGGATTTAAAATAAAAAATTATTTTAAATCATGGATCGAATGTTGAAAGTTGAAAAAACATTCTAAATCATGAGCCAATTTTTTATTTGAGACTAAAATCATCCCAAATCTCTATCAGAATTTTTAATCATGATAAAAAATTATATCGAATGTTAATTCCTAAGTAAGACATTGATTATAATTCCATGAAAGTGGGCATTTTTAAAAATAAATAAAAAAATAAATTGTGTTTTATATAAGATGAATCTGTTCTCTTTTCCAAATCTACTCATGAATATATGGGTGTGTTAGTTGATTATTACTTGTCAAAAGGTCATAGGTTTTGACAATTGTGTGCAATAGATCATGATTAATTGTGATTATGTTTTAAAGCAAAATGTGGATTTTATATTTAATGGATTTTGTTTTGGTCAATCCAATGAGTCTAGTCCCTACATTACAAAGAGAACCAATCACAAAATATAAGTCAAAATGATGCTACAAAATGATCAACAGTCAGAAGCATATTGAGCACTAAAAAACGTAATCATATATCATATGAATCATTTTACAAGTGAAAAAAATGGAAATCCCATTGCCATGATTTTGTTTGTTTGTTTTTTGCTTTTATGTGGAATTAATTATAGCTATAAATGATTTACTACCTCTCGTGCGAGTCTAAAAATGATTTTGGCTTTGCCAAATATTTGCAATAGGACCAAAGATTCTTATAAATTTCAATTGAGGCTACTTAATAATTTATAATATTTTAATATGTGTGTCAATATTATATATATATAATATTTTTCAATATATTATCAGAATACATCATAGAATTTGTAATAACAGAGACAGTGAAGAATTAGACAAGACTAGTGCTTATGTCACTTGATATTAAGAAATAAGTCATGATTAAAATTGTGATCTCAGATTTCAAATTCTTTTCATTTGTCAACTTCAACAGCTCATTGACAACTCAAAGGTCAGCCATGAATGATGTTAATAACTAGACCTAATCCACAACTCAAATGAGAGCACATCAATATTAGTGGAGCATGCATGATGTGTTAATTGGATAATGAGAACTTAATCAAGCTTATTACTCTTACTGCGTATATATGTCTTTTCCAAATCTCTCTCTCTCTCTCTTTTTTTTTTAATATAAAAATGCTCTTCCTGCATCTATTACTTAGTAAGCAACGTAGGTGAGCTGTTCCTAACTGTTAAAGACAAACTGGTCCCTGTGATTCTACCAAATTTTTACCAACTTAAGTATGTCAAATTGTTGGCAAAATGGGTCAAATTTTTTGGACCCACTTTACATTATGATTCGAATCTTTGGTCCAATTCAACTTCAAAATTCCTGGTTAAAAACTGTTTGATGAAATGCCTGAAAGAAATCAAGAATCTCATCCTGTTTGGTCCAAATAGAGAGATGTTTTGTAACTTTTTCCTTTTTCTTTTTCCTTTTTTTTTTTTTTTTTTCCTTTTTTTGGTTGATTAATAGTTCCATCACCATAGATTGCGGAAGCCATAGTATTGGGATACGAGACATTACTTTTTTTTTTTTTTGATAAAGATGTACTATTGTAGTCCTAGAGGCACTTGAATCTTAATTGATTCCCCAGGAGTCAAAATTTCCCCTGTGATTGTCACTGGCTTTGTGAGAAATATTGAACCATCTCCAACCCAAAAATGTTAAAATTAGAAGAACATTTGCATTTAAAATGGTTTATTTTTCACATTATTTTTTCATCTCCAACCCGTTGCTACAGTATTTGAGTTGCTTTGAAATTACGGAAATATTATAATATTGCACCAAATTTAACGTAACACTATTTTGGAGAATAAATTTGACAATAAGTTCTTACTTTTTACTATATTTTATTGTTTTGCATCAATTTCAAGCCCCGATTAGAAAAAACCTAAACCCGCAGGGCTAGACAGAAATCATTAGCTAAAATAACACTATGTCTGTGACATCGTAATTTAATTTGAAATCCCTACATGTTTATCAGTAAAAGAAATGAACATATTCTTATTCTTTTACTCATTTTTGTTCAAAAATAAAGTAACTAGATATTAGACGATAAACCAAGGCTATTCATTATATGAGTGTTATTTATTTCCACTGTTTTCAGAACCGAATCGGACCGGTCGAACCGGGAACCGCCATGAATTTGGTTCGGCTAAAGATAAAAAAATCGGTCTAACAAAAAACCGGTCCAATTTTTTTTTTGTATTTTTTAATTAACTAAAATTATCTATTACGTAAGCTGGTTTTGCCGAATTTTTAGACACGGTTCAACAGGTCGAACTAGTGACCCATTAAACCTTTTACATGTTGGGTGGATGTGTTATTAGTCATTTTATAACATGCATTATTCAATCAAAATCATTAAAGAGGCCATGTATATAATCAATTGAACATAAGTATAAGAATTGGAAAAACCTGGAACTTATTATGTAGAATATGATGAACTTGAATCAAGTCAAGAAAGTCTATGTCCTTAAGAATTTATTAGTCCCGCATTGGTGCACTACTGATCTCTTGTGGCTAACGTTCTCCTAGGATACTTGGTTGCTTCTTGTAAAAGAGACACTCATTTCTTCAAGAACACGAAATATGACAAAATGATTGAAACTCTCTCAAATATGAGGACCTTAGACTTTCTAAAATGCCTAAGACTTGTAAAAGAATTAATGAATGAATGAATAAAAAATAAACCCAATGACCCCTTTTTATAAGCATGGAGGGTTGGTTATCTTTGTAAAGGTACCTTTAGTTTAAGATTGCAATCCTTTAAAAGATTTGACCCTCCAACATACTCTTTCACTTTAAAGGGTTATATTTATTCACCTTAAGGACATATCCCTTCAATTTTGTGTCTTTCCCAAAGGACACATATCAATGGACATGTCTTCTAATGAGACACCCTATAAAAATACATGTTTATTTAGGAAATTTTTAACAATCCCTTATAATTTTCTAAATATTAAAGTAGACACTTAGAGATTTTTCTTGAAGTGAAAGTGCATCGAAATATGTAGCTTTCTCTTTGAACCTTTCCTAATAAATGACTATCGGATTTACTTGATACACTAGAGACTCATAGTCTTGAACTGTAGTGCCTTTAGTGTAAACCAAGACAACAATTATCACACAGCTTCACTTCTACCATTTCCCGTTTTATGGTTGTGTTCAATTCAACCATAAACATCGATTTTGCCTTCATCACGTACTTTAGAGAATCCAGTATTTTTTTCAAAATTCTTATGGAAGCAACTCACATTTTACTTGAAATAAGTGATCTACTATAATGAGATATTCTATCTTTACCCCTATTATGACTCTTCTCATAATATAGTGATCATTAAAAGCCTTCGTTTATCCTAACATTGACAGACAACACTCTGCATCATTATAAGAATAGGAAAGAGTATAGAACTCTACAGTGCTTGTTTTGAATTGCTCAAAGTTTCAATTGTTCCCTTTGAACCTAGATCTTAGGATCTCAAGTTAGCTAGGTTGGGTTTCCATAGTGATAATTCTTAATTTCTAGGCTTCAAGCCCATTCCCCTCGATGACTTCTCAACTTGCTCTCTAAATAAACCTTTAGTAAGTAGATCTACTAGGTTTTCATTCGACTTGACATAATCTATTGAAATTATGCTACTTGAGAGCAGTTACCTTATAGTATTGTATCTTCGATGTAAATATCAAAACTTACCATTATACATTATATTTTGGGCTCTCCTAATAGTCGATTGACTATCACAATGTATGCTTATAGCTGAAACTGGTTTAAGCCAATTTGGAATATCCCCTAAGAAAATTCAAAGCCACCCCGCTTCTTGCGCTGCTTTGTCTAATGCTATGAACTTAGACTCCATAGTAGACCAGACAATACACGTTTTGTTGAGATATATGCCATAAAACTTCATGGAACTTGTTGTTTGAAATAAAAGATGCATTATTCATTTATCAATTGTTTTGATTTAAATCGCATATTATAAATTATCTAGTTTACTGTTGATTACTTATGTTCCTTCATGCTTAGTATATGAGTATCATACACAAGAGGATTTAAGTCTGAAATTAGTAATCTAAAATAGTCCATAGAGAGTAAACAAAGCGGGTACTTTATTTGTGGTTTATCTATAGCTACGGTCCATTCTTATAAATGTATGGCGACCTTGATCCGGGATCGTCCATGTGGTAAAATGAGAATGAAGGCACCTTATATGATGTGATCATATAAGATTGGACCCATATAGAAATGAATTTCTTATAATATCCGTTAAATAAAAAAATTGATTTCAATCTACTAGATGGTCATATATAGATTGATCTGAATTGTGAGTGTACTACGATCTCCTCCATGGCAGATTATGTCCTTTGATTTACAAAGGTGAGGTTGATGGAGAAATCTCGACCAATAGCTATGAACTTTGGGGACATGGTTTGGTGTGTAGGTTGGTGTAGAACTCCTTCATTCTTTAAAGGTTGATTCAGTACTTGAACGATTAGAGCGCTCAAGTCTTTCTATTACGAATAGAAAGATAAATATTCATAATAGTTATGAATAAATCATTCATTATAGAATCAATGGTACTTAAGGTAAAACTAATTAGAGGGGTATAACAGATATTTTGACTAGGCTCTAATTATGAGATACTCTTAAAGGGTCAATCCATTTATGATGACTATATCGATGGACATCGACGTAGTTGGCTTATATAATATTTCTATGGCAACGAGAGAGCAACTTTAGATTTTTAGTGGAATAATATAAAGTTAATAATTTGAAATATTTCATTAAATTATTTAATTAATATTCCGAGATTATTGGATTTCGGAACTATAGGTCCATTTGGTCCCCGTGCTAGCTCAATATACTGTAGTAAATTAAATATAGTTGGATTGTCCAATTATAAACTCACTTACATTATATTTATTAATATGATTAATAATTAAAGTCAAACTTGAAACTTATATTAAATAAGTTTAATATAATATTTTCCAAGTAAATGATTATTAGATAATCATTTAATGGTTTTTAAAATTCTGTAACTATTAAATTATATTTTATAATTTAAAAATTAATTTTTGAAATTGATTAGTTTGAAAAGTTTTATTTTAAAATCTCATCATTTTAAAAATTTGGAAGTTACATATTTTTATTTTGGTAACATGTTAATGTCTTATTTAAGACATTGAATAAATTTTCGATGTTACAAAATAAGGCCAGCCGATTATGAAGGGGGAGGTTTTGTGTTAATTTTTAGACAACTTAAACCCTAGTATACAGAAAATTATTTTACTTTTCACCCTAATTTCATTTGTCTAAACCTAGCCACCATTGTTCTTAGTTTTTTCTCAAGAGTTGGAAAAAAATAAAGAAGAACAAAAAATAAAAAAATTTGTGTATGACAACTTTAATCTCTAAAGTATTTAGGAATTTGGTTTAGTGAGTGAAACTCACACTTTCCTTTATTGGTGATGAGCCATGACACGAAAGACCTTTTGGAATCGAAACTAAAACTCATCTACTTAATCTTCACCTTGTACACGGCAGTGAGCATAAAAATCTGCTCACTGTCGCCCCGTACACCACCTATTTCGGGAGTGTTTTGTGTTAGGTTTTGTTGCAAATTTTTTATGACATTAGGTGCTAAAATATGAGTGTTTTGGGGCTAGTTTTAAAGAAATATTTAGATCTGATCTGCTACCCCAAAATTACATAAAACAATGAGTTTTTGGTATGTGTAGTGAATGTTTTTCAGTGTTATAGAAACTGATATGTTTGGGGTTGTTTCAAGGACTGTTTTGGTGTTGTTAAAATCATCAAAACAACACAAAATAGAAGCTTGAAGATCTGGATAGTTTCGACAATAAGGAGGGGAGATCAAAAAAAATTTCAAGGTCGATCTCGGTGCCTAACACGCCTTCACTGCGAGGGAATTTGGTTATTATAATTGGCATCAGAACGAGGTTTGAAAGTGCTCTTAACCCTTCTTATTTTATTAAAATGTTTATATTATTTATTTATTTATATATGATATAAGTGTATTTGCATGTTGTGATGAGTAGGCATAATTTTATGTTCCTGGAATGAATATTTTTGTTTAAGTTCATGTGATGAATGTATTGCATTGGTCATAAATTTTTTCGGCTCTTATTTTTTTATATTATTTTATTTTGGAGAATGTAAGACCATAAGGCAATATTTTACAAAATATTGTAAATACCTTTTATGTATATTTTTGAGTTGTACCATTATTTTGGAGAGTCGTTGCCGTCAATGACAGCATAAGGAGTTATCCCCGTACACACCATTCCATTGAACACTAAGGGGTGCCTTGGTAATTTTTATACTAATTATATTAGTATAGAGAAAATAAGAGCTCGGACAATACAATTATTTTATATTATATGGATGTTTTATTCGAAATATTTGAATAACATGTCATATAGCTTATGGTACATACTCTTGCATTTTCACATGCCATAGCATGTTAGACATGCACAATTATTTAAGTCATAAAATTTATTTTATGAAATTTAAAAAAGTTAACTTAGTAGGTATTATGCATGAAAACTAATTAATTGTATTAATTATTTTAATATTTAAAAAAAAATTAGAAATTTAAATTTAATATATAATGAAATTTATGAGTGCTTTATATTTTTCATTGATTTATCGGATGAAAACCCAGACATAAATTCCATAGTCGATTTCGAATGAACTATAATGTGGTCTACACTCATTATACAATTCCACGTAGCATTGGAATTTATAAAATACTTATATATTAATTAAATGGTTTAATTAATTTTTCCCTTAATATGAATTTCTATTTTTTAAAACTTGTTAGTGAACTAAAATTTTAAGAGTTAAAATTTATTAGCTCACTCAAGTACACTTAGTTAAATTAGTTTAATTAAGTGAAATATTAGTTTGGACTTATAAGAATTAGTATATAAAATTTTAAGAGTTAAAATTAGATATATCACTGATTTTACACAAGTGAGTATTGAGTTATGTTTTAGCCGCACATAAACTTGTAGACACTAGTGGATTAAAATATTAGAAATTTTAAATATAAACCTTAATTTAAAATAGTGAATGAGATAGTGATATACCAGAATATATCTTACGATCTTCATTGTTAGTTCGAAAACGTGAAATTCAAAAGGCACATCGAGACGACTTTGTTTTCGTCCCCTATGGATGTGTCTATTTTGGGTCAATATCAAGTTTGGATTCTGAGAGGATAATAACTCTAGATGTATCTGGTGGTGGACATACTCTACAACGACACTTCACTAGTTAAGTCCAAGGGTTCCGAAATAATGGGTTACACTCACAAAAGAATGATTAAATGTTAATCAAAATTCTTTGATCAAATCAAACTGTATTTGATTAATATAGGAATAAAAGTTATTCCCGCATATATTAATCGATTGATATTGTCTCGATCTATCATGCAAATACTTAACCTACCCTACGACGACACTTATTTGCGGAATGATAGATTTTTGTGGTATAGTAATTGTTTTTAGGTTTCTGATTCATTAAACATGGTACATGCATCATGTTTAATTTTATGCTTAAATGTTTTTGATAATTTTAATATGTGATGAATAAATGTTAAAATGCATGCTTATTTTATTTTCAGCTATGGTTTCTCCTATCATATCAATTCTCTCAAATGATAAATTAACGAGAGAAAATTATGTGAAATGAAAAAGTAACATGAACGCCATCTTGGTCTGTGAAGACTTTAAGTTTGTCATGATGGAGGAATGTCCTCCAGAACTGGCCAAAAATTCTGGTCAAGCTGTGCGCGATTACTATCAAAAATGGGTCGTGGCCAATGAGAAAGCTCGCTACTACTTTCTAGCAAAGATGTATGAGGTTCTGACTACACAAAATGAGCCAATGGCTACAATATTTTTAATGATGGAGACATTGCAAGGCATGTTCGGTCAGCCTTCAGAGCGGCAATGTCATGAGACAATAGTTTCAGCAATGACCGCAAGGATGAAGGAAGAGACATTTGTCCGAGAGCATGTATTAAGGACAATGAGATATCTCAACACGGCCGAAACTAATGGAGCTCGTATTGACGAGCGTAGCCAGGTGACCATAATCATGAAAACTCTTCCGAAGAGTTTCTTGTAGTTTAAAAGCAACCATGTTATAAACAAGTTGACTTTTACTTTAACTCAGCTGCTTAATGAGCTCACCCATTACGAGTCCATGCTGGTGGATGACACACTGTCAAAGTGGTTATTTACTCCCAAGTATAAAAGTGTTGAAGTAATAAAATAACCCGGTAAGTCCGGGGTCGATCCACATGGAATAAATTTAGTAAAATAAAATAACAATTCGAGTAAAAATAAAAAAGCTTTATTGAAGTGTCGACAATTTTTAAATTGAGATATAAAAATAAATTAAAATACTGGGACTATGAGATCCACTCTTAATAATTTAAATATAGAGAAATATTGCTTTTTATAATATATAAATTGTTATTATTATCTAGTTAATTTATTTCAGGAATTAATTATGTCAAAACATATAAAATCACCCATAAAGACGTGATAACATTTGTTTATAACAAGTCCAGTTAGTTACTTAATTATGCCAAATATATAAAACAAACCATAAAGACGGTAACAAAGCTTGTCAATAATTAGTCCAAATTTAAATTACTATATCATATAATATGGGATAAAGAATTAACTGTGCCAACCAAGATTTGATTGTCTACAGCGAATTAAGATACCCTCAAATATAAGAGAATATTAAATATCAGTTTTCACATTACAATTAATATATTATAATATAAGTAAGATTAATTTACATTCTTCATATTGAGAGTTTCACCATTTACCCTAGCAGAATGAAATTAACTACTCATGTTTTGAATAAAAACACAAATAATTTTATTACTGAAAGAAAAAAGAAATTACAAGAAAATAAAACACACAAGACACTTCTTCCAAATTCTTCAAGAGAGAAAATGAAAGAAGCATGAAGAAAATGAGAGGTGAGCACCTCTATTTATAGTAAAAGTGATCATCCCTCAATTATTAATTACAACTTTCCAAATCAAATACAAACAATAAACTTTTGCTAATTTAATTTTTTCTTTTTGACTTTTTTTAATTTTTATTGATCATTTTACAAATATTTGTCACAATCCACCTAAGCTTTGTTTTTTTTTTTTTTTTTTACTTTGTTTTCTAATAATTAAAATTACATGCAACACATATTGGCTTCTTCACCAATTTCGACCTTGAAAATGTCATAATTAGAAAATCTTGTAAGAGTTCAATTGTAGATATTTGAGTCTTCTTTCATCTGGAACTAGAATCGCCTCAATCCAATATCAGAGTAAGAAGTTATGGCCAAAATACGAAACTTGCGCAAAATTGAAATTTCTGAAATTATACACTATTAGAACGCCCTTTCAAGTTTCTGGCCTCCAAAATTCAAATGTCATGTCTATTTTTCTAGTTATGCATCCAAGATATTATTTCACCTACATAAGAAATTGTAACATCCCCGATCTGGGAGATGTCACCGGCAGGGGATAGCAGTACTAACCTCATAAGCCTCTGACTCCTCGACTATATTCTTCGCTACTAACCGTCTAAATGCAAAGTCATGCACATGGACCATAGCCCAGCTTAACAACATAAAGTGCTTTTATTACTCATAACTATGTACTCAAACATACTTCTCTTTACAACACT
>SKCR01051211.1:0-38466 GCA_019454045.1 Zanthoxylum bungeanum | reverse complement strand
CACGTCTCATCCATTAACCTGAATGGCCTCAGTGGCAAATATGTCGTAAATTTAAGTGAATTGATCTGTTACTAGAAGTACAACTTTATTGCATCTGTAAATTTAGCAACTTTAACTGGGTTCTGTTGTCGCAATGATATCAATTTCATCTTGACATGCACTGGCGATATATTTGTTTCTGTTGTTTGTTTCTACTCCTGCTAAAGCATTTTATACAAAAGACTCATGCAAAGACCAAAGAGGATAGCAAGAGAGCTAGTGTAATCTTCAACTTGAAAGATGATAAGACATTGCTGACATGCTAACACAGTGAGAGGGACAAGACCTTGGAAGGATTCCGTCTCTTAATTTGCTTCTGTAACGTTTTCCAGGTGATTTCTTGTAGTAACTTCCATTACCAGAATGATGCCTACAAAAAATCAGAATCACCTGAAAAACAGAAAGAACTGAATACTCAGGTTCATTCCTTTGTGCTTTGCTACTGTAGGTACTATATTTCCTACCCTATTACAATTTGCCAAGTGTCCTTCATTATTGGTTTTCAAAGTAACTTAACTTCGGATACCTTTACCCAAAATAATCATTCAGGGAACCAAGGATCCTGAATTGTTCAGGGTAAGTAGATTAAGAAATCAATTTCATAAGAAATATTTATATGACAAATGCTTTTGGCCTCACATTGATGACGAGTCATTGAAATTAGGGTTCAATACAAGTCTAAATCTACATCACCAAGAAAATGTCTATAATTAAAGGCCCTTAGAACAGTGAAAATGGGTCTTTTGGCCATTCTCATTTATAGTGTACTGAGAAGAAAACTCCTCCTCTAACCTATTTGTAATTTCCATTAGTTTGAAAATTGGATCGCTCTGTCGAACAAGGAACCAACTATGAATTTGGTCCAAGTGAATCTTCAAAACAACCATCTAAAAAATCATGAAAACTAGTGAACTGATGAACCTAATTTTTTTTTACCCTAAATCCGAAAATAAATAATCAAAATTTTTAAAATTCCTAAATCCTAAACCAAAAATTAAAAATAAATATTTTTTTTATAATTTTTAATTAATTAAAATTATTTATGACATCGGTTGATTCAACTTGTCGAATCATTGACCCGTTAAACCTTTTAGATCAATAATTCAACCATTGTTTCGACTTTTAAAATATTAGTAATTTCTCTCATCTTTGGCCATTACAAACATCATTCTAACTTGGAGTGCCTTTACAGTTATCCCATCCGTTCAAGGAGGAAGAAGACGGTTGACACTCATTATTTCAATCACAAATTTATGAAGGTAAAATTCTCACTCCCTTCAACTATGATGCCTTGTTACAAGAGAGTAGTGTGAGAGTCTGCTGAAGCTTCGCTTTCTTGCTCTCTTTTCTTTAGTGTGATCTGGAATGGTAATTGTAAAACCCCATACCTGTGTAAGGGTTTGATTGGAAAATACTAGAAATTTGAGGTTAAAATTGGACCTAAATGTAATATTTTGAAACTTTTAGGGGCTAAAATGATTAAATTTGAGAGTTTCATGGGTAAATTTCACTTTAATCAAACTGTAGGGGGCTCAATGATCTTCTCCAAGGATGAAATGTGTCACCATGATGGGGCTGACATATGGCGTAATCGACAGTTGACATGTGGTCTAATCAAAGGGTGACGTATGGCCCACTCAACACATGACACATGACACGTGGCACACGTGGCCTAATCACTTGTGACACGTGTCACACATTTGTATATAAATTTTGATTCTTTATTTTTGAATTTTAACTCTCTCTTACCTTCTCTTTCTTAAAACTGCCGCTTTCTTGTCGTCGTTGCCATGTCACCCACTCATCGTCTGACGCTATGTCACCGCTCGACGTCTGTTGCCATGCGTCGATCCACTTTATAGCCCTTGACGTCGCATTTCCAATGGTGTTGGAGGTGAGAACGCTAGAGCGTTGTCGGAGAAGTTACGACCACCCAAAATTCATGCTAAAAGTAGAGTAATCTACTCCATTTGCGTCATCCGCTCCTATTTTTCGATACCTCCAGAGAGTGAGCTCTTCCATAGTCGAGAATTTTCCAATGCCATTGACCTTGCTCCGATCCGACTCCATTTGAGAAATTTCCTTTGTAATATAGGAATGTAGTTTCGACTTTTGAGTAAGCATAGGAGCTTCGATCATTGGATCGACGAACGGACACTACCATCGAACTCCCATTGACGAAATGAGTGTGGGTGTATATAATTTAATTGTTCAAAGTTGTCGAACCGCATGACCTCGTCAAAAGTGGACTCTTTGTGCCTCGAAATATGTGCTAGCCTACCCGAGACATAATCTGACTGGGAAAGAGATGAAGCTGTGTATGTCGAACCTCATGGTGAGATCTATTTCATAATCCAAGCATTCAATCAAGGTAGCGGTTCCATCACCTTTCCTTTAAATAAATTTTATTAAAAATTATTTATTTAAATTGTTTAAAAGTTCTGCACTATATTTGTTTATTAAATTGTTTATGAAATGATTAATTTGAATTATTTTGTTTTTATGGATTTTACAGATAATGCAAATTTGACGATTTATTGTATTTATAAATTACAACATGGATGTGTTTTGGTAAATTGTACATTACACACATACTATAGGATTACATATGAGGTCTACTGGTTGTTTAACCACACGAGAGGTCTATAATCATTTGTGGAAACTGTGACAGGACTACTGTTGGTGAAAGTCTATTAAGTGTCTTGGTTGACCACACAAGAGTTCTAGATATCAGTGGATAGGACCGCCATGGGTTAGACCCATAAATCCCATGTGGTGCTATATTGAAGGCCTTCAGGTTTGCGTGATATATAATGATATACCCTGCGGGAGTCATGGTTGATAGGTGGGTAGAACCGCCTTTGGTGTAATGACTGTAAATCTTGTGTGGAAATGTGGACTACTTATAAGTGCATGAAAATGACTTTGAACATCATTTATTCGGGTTTATTGTTAGTATTTAGCTCTATATTTTATATTTTTATTATATATAATTTTTATCATCATATTAATTTAGAAAGTGTTTACTATTTAAGCTAATTTAGTGATTTTCTTTTATTTTTATAAGAATTGAGAATTTCCTTACAAATTGATTGCCAAAATATATAGCCTGTAAAAATTGGAGTTAGAATCAAATTGTTATTCTTGACACTTATGCATTTATTGACAGGTCAAATTGGTGCACTATCGAATTGGGAAAAAAAATGGCAAGTAGTCAAAGTCGAAGGAAAGCAATCAAGATACACGTGAAGACTGTAAAAATTGATTAGGTTTCTTTTAGTACACAAAAAATTAATAAATAGCCCATGACGTCACTTTGGCAGGGAGCTTTTTCACGCAAACTATAAGCTTCACGCTAGAGAGGAATACCGCAAGCAGACAGAGCTGAGAGTTGCAAAAATCAAATCCAGCGCTGAGTTGAACATGTTTCTCCATTATTTTCAGGCTATGTTTATTTATTTTATGGCGAACTAATTTCCTAAGCAAAGCTAGGGTTGAACTCTTGTACTTAAATTCCTATATTTATGTTCCTGATTCCTGAATAATTTTTAATGTTTAATACAATTGGTATTTTATTATTATCTTTCATCTTTTAATTTTTGATTAATTCAGAGATTGTGTTTTTACTAATTTTCATATAGGAACAATCTTGCTTTTTCTATGTGTGGTTGGTGAACCCAGTTGTGACTTATTGTTATTTTATGAGTTAATCTTCTGCTGCAGTATTGCTCTTTGGTATATTGTCGACACTAGTTAGGTCATAATAATAATATATTTTTCTTTTAATATAGATAAAATAATATACCAATTACCTTATGATTTAATGTGTTTAAATTGATTTATTCTCTTGATTGTTGGTTGGGAAGTGAAACCCTCATTTGAGTAATAAAAGGAATCAAACATTAAATATAGGCACGCTATACAAGATGGATTCCTGACGCTTTACTGTTTTTCTTCTATTGATAATCCCTAAGCATTTTCATAACTTTTATTTTAAATTACCAATTAAATCTTTTCCTTTAATTAAGTTATTACTAACATTCTTATTAAGTGACTTAGTTCCTTCGTAACCATCTCTCTGAGAAATCGACACCCCAACTATACTGTGATAACTGCAAGTATTTTTTGGGCGTAATCAAATTTGGTGTCGTTGCTGGGGAGATGATTTATAATCAAAATGAGTAGGTTTGCTTAGTCAATAGAAAAGCGGTAACTTCATTCTCTTTTTGCTTTTTATTTATTTATTTTATTCATTTTAGTTTTAGTTTAAATTTTATTTTTAGTTTCATTCTTTTTAATTATGTTTCTTATTTTATTTGTGTTTGAGTGCATGCCTAGATCTAGGGATCATTTTGGTAGATTTGTGAAAATTAAAGAGAAAGACTCAGACTCAGAAAGCCTATTTGAAAAATCTTTTTGCTACACCAACTAGATTTAGCATACACAACATGAGGGATCACGAGGAGCAACCCATTACGACTCTTCAGGAGTACCTCCATCCTACTCACACAGCTACACCATCATGCATATTGTTTCCCCCTAATGTACCACATATAGACTTTAAGCCTCTCTCCCTACCTTTCATGGTTTGGAGAATGATAACCCTTATGTGCATATTAGGGAGTTTGAAGAGGTTGTAGCAACCTTTCATGACCATGTTGGGACTATAGACACAGTTAGACTTAAGTTCTTCCATTTTTCCCTTAAGGATAGAGCTAAAAGCTGGTTGTATTCTTTGAGACCTCGTTCCATAGGATCATGGGGTGAAATGACACATGCATTTTTCACTAAATATTTTTCACACCATAAGACTAATACCTTGAAAAGACATATCTCTAATTTCTCCCAAAAAGACAGTGAGACCCTTTTATCAAACTTGGGAGAGGTTTAAAAAGATGTTAGCTATTTGTCCTCACCATGGATATGAGAGTTGGCGCATATTGAATTACTTTTATGAGGGCCTAAACCCTATAGAGCACCAATTCATTGAGATGTTGTGCAATGGTGAGTGTTTACAAAAGGACCCTGATGAAGCAATAGAGTATTTAAATGACCTTGCTGAAAAAGCTCACACTTAGACTAGACCTAATGTCATGGATAACACTGATAGGACAGGTTTCACTCCTTCTAGCGGAGGCATACACCACTTTAGGGAAGATGATAGTCTTAAAGCAAAAATCTAGTTATTAACTAGAGAAATATGAGCTTTAAAAGCCAAATATAGCAAAACTATGCATGCGATAGCCCAGTTAGAACCTCAAAGGGCGTGTTTTGTATGTAAATGGATTGACCATCTAGCCTAAGAGTGTCTTTTATATGGCGAGATGAGATAAATATATAAGGAACAATGCAATACCTTAGGGACGTATAAGAAGCCTTATACACCGTATTCAGATACTTATAATCCTAGTTGGAGGAACAACCCAAATTTCAGTTGGAAACATGAGTCTCAACAGCCTACTCAAACACCACAACCTAGAGGCTACACTGCTCCTCAGTATCCCAAACCTACCATTCATAGAAACTCTTTAGAGGACACTGTGCAAGCATTTATAGAGACTCGAAGTAAAACTAATCAAATGTTTGAGTCATTGATAACTCAAGTGGTTGAAAAAAATAAGGAGATGAAGAGTCAAGTCTCTAAATTGACTAATGTTTTAAGTGTGCAGGAACCGGGAAATTTCCATCTCAGGCTTAACCAAATCCGTGAGGACAACACATGTCACATGCTGACCATGAAGCACCCAATGTAAAAGGTCTTAATGTCATAATTACTCGGAGTGGTACATGCAGTACACTTCTAACACTATAGGTGACACATATATATTAGTGCAGATATTCCTCGAGAAGAGTAAGTGGTGCAGAGCCCAGTTCGAGTATCATTCCCTCAAGCTCTTAGGCCCACTGCGAAAACTACAGACCCTAATGGTGAGATCCTAAAATATTTAAAGCAAGTAAAAATTAACCTTCCTCTGTTACATGTGATCAAATATGTGCCCACATATGCGAAAGTTTTAAAGGATCTATGAACTATGAAGAGAAAACATCATATGAAAAAGACTGTATTCCTAACAGGGCAAGCAAGTGTAGTAATTGAGCAGATGGCTCTACCAAAATACAAAGATCCAGGATGCCCCACTATTGCTTGCCACATTGGCACATATGAATTTGGTCAAGCTTTATTAGATTTAGGTGCTAGTGTTAATCTTATGCCATATTGTATCTATATGCAACTAGGACTTGGAGAGATTAAACCTACATCTGTGGTTTTACAGTTAGCTGATTGCTCTATTAGAACACCACATAGAGTAGTTGAGGATATTTTACTGTAAATCGATAAATTCTACTATCTTGTTGATTTTTTGATTTTAGATACTCAGTCAGTGGTTAAAATTGAGTCAAAAATTCCACTCATCTTAGGTAGACCTTTTCTTGCTACAGCTAATGCCCTTATTAATTGTAGGAACGGTCTCATGAGATTATCATTTAGGAATATGACACTAGAAGTGAATATCTTTCACGTTGGGAAACAACCACGAGATGACTATGAATGTCACCATACATACTTGATAGACACAGTCTTGCCGAAAATATCCTCTATACAACATGAAGCTAACCCTCCTGAACACTTTCTTCTTGATTCTAAGATGTTAGATACCATTGACTCTACTGTAATTACTGATATCTCCACTGGTTTTTCTATTTTACAGAATCATGGACCAAGAGGGTGGCAGCCATGATTTGAGGCTTTACCAGGAGAAAGAGAGAAACTGAAGCCTTCCACAGTTAAATCACCAAAGGTTGAACTAAAGTCATTACTAGAAGGTCTTCAGCATGCGTTTCTCAGACCAGGTGATACCTTTCCTATTATTATTTCGTTTGAATTAAGTGCATCACAAAGTATGAAATTACTTAACATATTGAGTGAGCATAAATCTGCACTTGGTTGGAACATAGACGACATTAAAGGTATTAGCCCATTGATTTGCTCCCATAGGATTCACCTAGAAGATGGAGCTATTCCTCGTAGAGACCCTCAACGTAGACTTAATCCTACTATGAAAGAAGTTGTGAAAAATGAAGTTATAAAATTATTTGATGCATGTATTACATACCCAATTGCTGATAGTAAATGGGTTAGTCCTACGCAGGTTGTCCCAAAAAAGTCAGGTGTTACTGTTGTGCAGAATGAGGCGGGAGAACTTGTTCCTACCAAGGTAGTCACAGGTTGGCACATGTGTATAGATTATAGGAAGTTGAATGCTGCCACCCGAAAAGACCATTTCCCACTTCCTTTTATTGACCAAATTCTTAAGCAGGTAGCAAGACACCCATTCTATTATTTTTTAGATGGTTACTCTGGATATTATCAAATTGAAATATCTTTAGAAGATCAAGATTAAACCACCTTCACATGTCCATTTGGTACTTATGCTTTTCGTCGCATGCCATTTGGTTTATGTAATGCACCTGTCACATTTCAAATATGCATGTTGAGTATTTTTAGTGATATGATTGAGAAATGCATGGAAGTGTTCATGGATGACTTAACTGTTTTTGGTGATTCTTTTGATGCATGTTTACTAATCTAAAGGCAGTGTTAAGTCGATGTCAAGAAAAATGTCTTTTTTTAAATTGGGAAAAATGTCATTTCATGGTTTTTTCTCAGGTATTGTTTTGGGTCATATTGTTTCTTCTAGGGGTATTGAAGTAGATAAATCAAAAATCGAGTTAATATCCAAGTTACCCACACCTAAAACTGTAAAAGATGTTTGATCTTTTCTTGGGTATGCTGGTTTCTATAGAAGGTTTAAAGAGAATTTTTCTTCTATATCTAGACCAATATGTAACCTTCTTATTAAAGATTCTTTATTTGAATGGACATAGGAGTATGAAGATTCCTTCAAAATATTAGTTATAAACTCACTTCTGCCCCAATTATGCAGCCACTAATTGGAATTTACCTTTTGAAATAATGTGTGATGCTAGTGATTATGCAGTTGGAGCAGTTTTAGGACAAATGAGGGAAGGGAAGCCTTTTGTCATTTACTATGCTAGCAGAACTATAAATAATGCTCAAGTGAATTATTCCACAACTGGAAAAGAACTATTAGCTGTAGTTTTTGCTTTAGATAAATTTTGTGCATATCTTATTAGTTCACCTATCACCGTTTTTACTGATCATGCAGTCTTTGAGTACCTCATTTCTAAAAAGGATGCTAAAGAAAGATTGATTAGGCATATTTTGATGTTGTAGGAATTTGATCTAACCATCAAGGATAAGAAGGGTGTTGAAAATGTGGTGGTAGATCATTTATCTCTTCAAGAGTTTAATGACTCCATCGATAGCCTTCATGATGACTTCCCTGATGAACACCTTTTTGCTATCACGCATGTACATGGTATGCACATATTGTCAATTACTTAGATTCTAGTGAGTTTCCATCTATCTAGAGTGCACAAGATAAGCGTAAATTCTTAGTCGAGGTACGCAATTTTTATTGGAATGATCCATATTTATTTAAATATTGCCCTGACCAAATATTGCGACGTTTCATTCCTGAGGATGAGATTTTGATTGTACTTACATTAAGTTCATGTTCCAATTATGGCTACTCGCCCGACAGGTATATTCCTATCCTGTAAGGAAATCTATTAAAGGGTTATCTATCCTCAAGGAAGATCGTGGGCTATTAAGTCTAAGGCTGAAACCTAAAATCCCTATGTCTAGTTCATTTTAGATTTACCATATCAATCTTATTGGTGATCAGACAACAAGAAGCATTAAGCTTAAGACTTAATAAATAAACCTTTAAATTACCCAACTATAAAATAATCCCTTATAAACCGGTGATATTAAAGTCATCACAACCCCTAATTAACTAACACATAACTAGGACTATAAAAATAAAATACATAAAATAAAAATACTGAAAAGTAAAATAAAATAAAATAAAATGCTAAGGTAAAAAGAATTACTTTTACTACTACTAATTTAGATATCTCCCATAAAATAATATATAAACTTGTGAGAATATTACCAACCGACCATTCTGGCGGTATCCTGATTAAGTCAAATTAAGTCCAACCAGCCATTAAGGCGGAACCAAAAATAAATTTACCAACCGACCAGTCTGGCGGTATCCTTGATTAGTCAGGTTTAAACAGATTAAAATTAAATTACCAACCGACCAATATAGCGGTATCCCTTATTAAGTCAATATTTTAAATAGTTAATATATTATTTTTAAGGGAGATTAATCTAAATAGCAATAGTAGAAGAATTACCTTTCACCCTAGCTGAGGAATTATTTCAACATGGTGAATAGTAAAAACTGTAAAAAGTAAAAAGTAAAAATTAAATTACTATTATTACAAAAATATAAAATATTTACAAAACTAAAAAATAAAAATAAAATTTCTAGAGAGAGAAACTCTCTCTAGAGAGAGAAATCAAGAGAGAGAGAGAGAGGTGTACAAAATTCTGAAATTTCGCGCTGAATTTATAGGCAATTTTTCACTGTTCCAGCGTCGCGACGCTGGATTTGTCGACGTGGCACGATGAGAAGGCGACACGTAGCAAGGCGGCTGACTGTTCACGCGACACGTGTCAAGGCGGCTAATTCTCAATTATTGTGATGACGTCATTGATGACGTCATGCTGACGCGGCGACGACGTGGCGATGACGTGGCGGCTGACTGTTCACCTGTCGGCACAATAGGATTGCGACACGTGGTGACACGTGTCAAGTTGTGATTGGCTGAGGCTGACGTGGAAAGTTGACTCGGTTGACCTGCTGACGTGGATGATGATGTGGCACGACACGTGGCAAGGTTGACTGTTGACCGATGATGTGGCTGATGACGAGGCGCGACACGTGTCAAGTCTTAGTGTCGGCAGCATATGATGATGACACGTGGCACGGCGCGCATGTTAGCAGATGGGATGTGATGGTGACACGTGGCACGGCGCATTTTAGCAAAGTCAAAACTTCTCAAATGGTTGACCGTTGACCAGGCGCATGTTAGCAGATTCGGCTCACGCTGGGCGTCGCGGCGCGCAGTGTTCCAGCGGCGCGACGCGCAAAAGACTAAAATGTCCCTGTTGACGCATTTTGTCCGGTTTTGCCCCAAATTGCCTCCAGTGCTGTCCAAACTTTATTTATCTGCAAGATAACAATAAAACACATCAAAACGTTCACAAAACTCAAGAAACTATACAAAATATTAAGTTAATGAGTGGGAAATAGTGATATAATACCACTCATCACACCCTCAAACCTAACATTTTGCTAGTCCTCGAGCAAAATACAAAATAAAATAACATAATAAAATTTAACTAAGCCATTTCGTAGGGATCACGGTTGCATTTAGCATATGCAACAAGCCTTTAAACCCATAGGTGTCCCTAGTGGACGAGTTGTAGTCTCGTGAGGGTTTACAGCAATGATACCCACAAACATTTTACAAAAGTAAAAAGTTAGTAAAACTAATGCACACAAAAGCAAAAAGACAAGCGAAAAGAGAATAAAGAAATTTAGTGACTAATCAGGTGAAAAATTCTACTCCAAGTTATTAGTTGTTTTGTTTCTTTCTAAATTACCGAATAAGTAAATTCTCCGATTATTTTTACCATTCTTCATATACACAATCAACAAAATATTAATCAACTCATTTTTGCCCACAACAGTCATAAGTGCAGTTGATAAGAGAGTATATTTTTGTCCTAAAGTTCTATCAGATTTCACACCTTTTTGTAGCAATGGAATAATTTTCTGATTTTTCTGATTTTTTCTTTGATTTTTTTTCTATTTTTTATTTTTATACAATACCTTCCGTCTATGTAGCGAGCTTTGGGTTGGTGGCTCCCAAACCAGTTGGCTTTAGGGCACCAGGTGTTGAGACACCCCTACGAACTTAATTACTCAGACTTCAGATATATATATATTTTTTTGCAGCATCTTTGATCCATGTAACGAGCTTTGGGCCAATGACTCCCAAACCAGTTGGTTTTAGGGCACTAGATATTAAAATACCCTTACAGACTTAATAACTCGGATCTCGGACGTTTTTTTTTTTTTTTTTTTTACTCCATCACTTTTTAGAGATGCTTCCTCCAATTAAACTAGAGCACTGAATATTACAAACTTTTCAATTTTAGCTCATGTCCGTATGTTTCCATGTAAGTTCATAATACCTGTCAACTGAACATATGAAGATTCATTTTAGTCAGTGTTAAGGAGAATTCACAAATTAAATAATTCAAAATGAAATAAACAAAAATTAACTTATTTCAAAAAAAAATGGTTTGAGATACGTCTCAGGAGTGGAAATTCCTTACTCGGCTATCTTTTACCAATTTCACCTTTTTAGTCAAATAAAAACACAAAAAATGCAAAATATTTTTGTAATTTTGAAAATTTTTCATTTTTTTTGTATTTTTCGAAAAATTTTGGACTAAAAATAAAAACAACATACAAACTAAAAACAAGGTACTAATCAACTAATTCCCTCCCCCAAACCTAAATGAGACATTGTCCCCAATGTCTTAAACAGTAGCAGAAGAGTTTAGACGATAATACCTGGACAGCTGAAATTTTACAGGAAAAATTACCGATAAGAAAAATTACCGATTAAGATTTATGCCCAAATTACGGTTCTTACCACAATTGCTATTTGACCATTTTTCATTAAAAAATTTGGCAGAATCACCTCTAAAAACTCAAAATTTCCCCAAAATTCACCCTAAAAAATTATCACCAATCAAATCCCAACTTTGATATTTTTCAGAAAAAAAAAAACGAGAGTCTCCCCTAAATTTTTGATTATCCAACACAACCTAAATCTATCAAATGCCACAAACACCTCAATTCAACCCTTCGCCCCCACAATCTACGAATCAAATTAATCCACAATCCAACCCTTCGTAATTCAAAATTCCCAAATCAAACACACCACAATTCAATCCTAATTACCAAATCAATTTACCAATTACCAAATCAAATTTTATCAAATTATTACCGTTAATTTTGATTTTGGCAGTGAAGGATACAGATCGGTTTGGATTTGTGTTTGATTTGTTGAGGCTCGGTTTCGGTTGCTGTGGTTGGCAGTGGTAGCTCCGGTGAGGCTCGGTTTTGGTAAGGGTTCGGCAAAGGTGGCTCGGCTTCTGGTGGTTGTTGGTGGCTGCTCACGGTGGTGGATCTCGATTTGTCTCGATGGTGGCAAAGATGGGTTTCTGGTTTCTGGTAGATCTCGGCAATGGCTCTCGATTTGGTGGGTCTCGGCTGGCTGGATCGTGCGTGGTGGGTGGTGGCTCTCGGTTTTGTCTCTGATCTCAGTTGAGGACGGGGTTTTGCTCGGTGGTGAGGCTATGGTGGTGAACTCGGCGGTAGATCTCTCGGTGATGGTGGTTTGACACGGCTCGGTTTTGGTTCGGTGGCTGGTGGGTTTCGGTCACAGCAAGGGGTGACTCGCGGTGGTTGAGGATGAAGAAGATGAAGAGTGAAAGGAGATGCTGACAGTGCCCTGCTTATGTCTCTGATTTCGAGTCAGCGTCGCGACGCTGAATTTTTTTTATTTTTTATTTTTTATTTTTTTTTTTTTTTTTATTTTTTTTTTTTGGCAAAATCATGTCTTGCAACGGATAAATCCATAGGGACGCCTCTCAAGAGGTGACTCCTTACTCGGCCGTCTCTTCTGGATTGACTTTGTATCTTCGTGATTTTGTCAAATTTTTATTTTGAAAATCCCGCTTGCACTGGCTTGCTTTGTCCTGAAAAATTCCGTTTTTATTTTTCCTGCAAAACTAACAAACAAAATTAAAACGTTCACACAAAATATGAAAAATAAATTACAACAAATTGCATGGGTTGCCTCCCTGCTAGCGCTAAATTTTTCGTCTTCAGCCAGACGTGACTGAAATTCATCTGTTAAGGAGGTTTCAATGTCGTTTTGGATGTCCGATTAAAGACATCCCCGTGAGCATTGCTTTTGAAGGGTCTCTTCCAACGAAAAAGTGGCAAAAATAATTTTGTCTTATTCAGTGCTTGTGCCACCTTTTTACTCAATGTTGCTCCAGTGGTTCCTGCAAAGAAAGAAAGAAAATCAGGAGGTCTCGTATGGTGCTTGACTTGAAATGGAGGTTCCATTCTGTCAAGCTTCTGGGTGATATCTTTGATTTGCACTCCCCAAAACAGCGATGTTTTTCCTGAATGCTCTGGATCTTTATTTTGGTCAGACATTTGCTCCTCCATTTGCTCTGTTTCTTGCTCCACCTGAGGATGAAAAGATGAGTCAGACATTAGGTCTTCATCCTCTGATTCGGGTGAATTGATTGGCTCAAGTTGATCTTCTTCAAACATTTGTGAAATGGAATCTCCAAGATCTTCGTTTTGAGGATTCAGAATTCTATCCTCAATTTTTGATGCAGTTGGTACAAATGTTTCAGCTTCATCCTCGTCAGACTCAGAATAATAAAAATCAAATCGAGACTTTGCCGGTTCAAGTTCCTGAACTGATACATCTGGTTGTTGATACTGCTCAGCCTCCTCCTCTGTTGAAGTGTCATTGTGAAATGATTGGTATTCGAAGGCTTCATCAGTGTCATCTGAAAATGGTTCTTGAGGTATATAGTTCTAGTTTTCTGTGAATTGTCTGATTGATCTGTCATTCTGTGTATGGATTCTGTGTTACTCTGAATTTGTGCATCAAATTGAGCTGTCTGTTCTTTGAACATGTGAATCAATTGATCTTCCTCTAATGGTTCTGGTTGTTGTAAGGATCGAAGGAAGATGGTGGATAAGATGAAAAATGTGGTTCTGTGAAATGTGATGGCTCGTCATACCATGAAGGATCTTGATAGTTCTGCCACCCTGGATGGTAGTTGTATTCGCAATAATCGCTTGGGTGGTCACCATTACATATGTCACATCTCCACATTGAGTTCTGTTGAGCAAATGTAGTATTGCTTGATTCTGGCATCCAGTGATAATCATTGGGCTCGACAACAGGCCTCAGAAAACCGGACTGTTGCTCCCAGATGTGGGGTGTATCTTCTTGTAAAGCACGTAATCTTTCAATCTCCCAGTAATGTTCCATTTTTAAGTCACCTGAAATCAAAAGAAAGAAATAAAAATTACAGATAAAAATAAAGAAAATTAGATACAAGTAAATTAGATAGCTTCAAAATTAACAACTCAAGAAATATAAGTCCCCGGCAACGGCGCCAAAAACTTGACCGGCGTAAACACACACGTATAACGCAAGCGCACGTATCGTTCAAGTAGTATAAAAATATCGATCCCACGAGGACTTAATTCCTACTGTTGTTATTAATTGTTGAATCTATTTATTTACAAATATCTAATTATAGGGAGAGAGAATGATTGTTTGATTGGTTGAAAGTGGTTTTACAAAATAAATAAATAAATAAAAAGACAAAAGAAAATACTAAGGAAAATAACAAAAGATACAAAGATCTAGGGTTGTGATTTCTTTTAATATCATTTTAAAGATGAAGTTGTTATCTTAAAGTTGGTAATATATTGATTTATTAACCTGGAACACTAAATTATGTGTAAGCCTCTGTCGATGGTCAGACACAATTACCCAGTTTAACCCAATTGAACCATATTCATATGTCAACCAAATTACCTAGATTCATTAAGTTCAAGTTCCAATTATGGCTACTCGCCCGACAGGTATATTCCTATCCTGTAAGGAAATCTATTAAAGGGTTATCTATCCTCAAGGAAGATCGTGGGCTATTAAGTCTAAGGCTGAAACCTAAAATCCCTATGTCTAGTTCATTTTAGATTTACCATATCAATCTTATTGGTGATCAGACAACAAGAAGCATTAAGCTTAAGACTTAATAAATAAACCTTTAAATTACCCAACTATAAAATAATCCCTTATAAACCGGTGATATTAAAAGTCATCACAACCCCTAATTAACTAACACATAACTAGGACTATAAAAATAAAATACATAAAATAAAAATACTGAAAAGTAAAATAAAATAAAATAAAATGCTAAGGTAAAAAGAATTACTTTTACTACTACTAATTTAGATATCTCCCATAAAATAATATATAAACTTGTGAGATATTACCAACCGACCATTCTGGCGGTATCCTGATTAAGTCAAATTAAGTCCAACCAGCCATTAAGGCGGAACCAAAAATAAATTTACCAACCGACCAGTCTGGCGGTATCCTTGATTAGTCAGGTTTAAACCAGATTAAAATTAAATTACCAACCGACCAATATAGCGGTATCCTTATTAAGTCAATATTTTAAATAGTTAATATATTATTTTTAAGGGAGATTAATCTAAATAGCAATAGTAGAAGAATTACCTTTCACCCTAGCTGAGGAAATTATTTCAACATGGTGAATAGTAAAAACTGTAAAAAGTAAAAAGTAAAAATTAAATTACTATTATTACAAAACGTAATTAAAATTATTTACAAAACTAAAAATAAAAAAATAAAATTTCTAGAGAGAGAAATCAAGAGAGAGAGAGAGAGGTGTACAAAATTCTGAAATATCGCGCTGAATTTATAGGCAAATTTTTCACTGTTCCAGCGTCGCGACGCTGGATTTGTCGACGTGGCACGATGAGAAGGCGACACGTAGCAAGGCGGCTGACTGTTCACGCGACACGTGTCAAGGCGGCTAATTCTCAATTATTGTGATGACGTCATTGATGACGTCATGCTGACGCGGCGACGACGTGGCGATGACGTGGCATGACGTGGCGTGGTGGCTGACTGTTCACCTGTCGGCACAATAGGATTGCGACACGTGGCGACACGTGTCAAGTTGTGATTGGCTGAGGCTGACGTGCCAAGTTGACTCGGTTGACCTGCTGACGTGGACGATGATGTGGCACGACACGTGGCAAGGTTGACCTGTTGACCGATGATGTGGCTGATGACGAGGCGACACGTGTCAAGTCTTAGTGTCGGCAGCATATGATGATGACACGTGGCACGGCGCATGTTAGCAGATGGGATGTGATGGTGACACGTGGCACGGCGCATTTTAGCAAAGTCAAAACTTCTCAAATGGTTGACCGTTGACCAGGCGCATGTTAGCAGATTCGGCTCACGTTGGGCGTCGCGGCGCGCAGTGTTCCAGCGGCGCGACGCGCAAAAGACTAAAATGTCCCTGTTGACGCATTTTTGTCCGGTTTTGCCCCAAATTGCCTCCAGTGCTGTCCAAACTTTATTTATCTGCAAGATAACAATAAAACACATCAAAACGTTCACAAAACTCAAGAAACTATACAAAATATTAAGTTTAATGAGTGGGAAATAGTGATATAAATACCACTCATCAATGGGTCTTCATGGTGAAGACAGACATGGATGGCAACATACAAACATACAAAGCTAGGCTTGTAGCGAAAGGGTATCGTCACTAAGATGGTGTCGATTACGACGAAACCTTTCACCCTTTGCCATGATTAAATCCATTCGGATAATGCTTGCTAATGCTGCATATTTCGATTACGAAATATGACAGATGGACGTCAAAACCACTTTCCTTAACGGAAACCTTTTGGAGGTTTTTCATATACAACACCCTGACGATTTTGTCGTGCCAATACATGCAAACAAGGTTTGCAAGTTAAATAGATCCATTTATGGATTGAAGCAAGCATTACGTTCTTGGAACCAACATTTTGATGAGATCATAATGGTATATGGTTTCATTCAAAACGAAGATGATTCTTGTGTATATAAGAAGGTTAGTGGGAGCGCACTGACATTGATTGTCCTATACGTTGATGATGTATTGCTTCTTAGTAATTACATTCCCATATTAAAATTGGTGAAAACTTGGCTTTCATTCAAATTCTCCATGAAATTCTTGGGAGAGGCAACTTTTATTCTAGGAATAATGATCTACTGGGATAGATCTAAAAGTTGTTGGCACTCTCCGAGAACTCTTAAATTGACAAACATGTACGTGACCTGGTATCTCATATGCTTTGAACATCTGCGGTCACTATCAGGCCGATCCAGGTGATGGTCACTGGATTGATGTTAAGAACATCCTTTAGTATCTTAGACGAACTAAGGATGCTTTCTTAATTTATGGAGATTGAGAACTTGAGGTGACTGGGATCACCGATGCAAGTTTCCAAACCGATAAAGACGACTATAAGTCGCAATAAGGGTACATATTTTGTTTGAACAACGGAACAGTGAGCTGGAAATCTTCCAAGCAAGATATTGTTGCCGATTCAACAACAAAAGCGGAATACATTGCTGCGGCTGAGGCAGCAAAATAAGCATTTTGGATCTATAAAATTCCTAATTGGATTAGGAGTAGTTCTGTTAGCAGCTGATCTGGGCTACATCACAGGCTAAGGAATTACGGTCTCATCAATGATCCAAGTATGTACTTCGATGGTTTCATCTGATTCGATAGATCACACGTCGTGGCGATGTATGGCTCAACAAGCTTAATGATTCCAGTTAAGCATGACCCATTGACAGTGGGAAAGCTTCGTAATCCACATCGATGAACAAGAAGTGACCTTGACCTTGGCCAACAAGTCACAACCGCCCAAGACATGCGATATGGAACAAAGCTCTCTTGGTTTAAACACATCCGCGATGGACATTGATCTTGACTTTGGCCAACAAACCAATGTCAATCTTGGATCTTGAGAGAGAACCACTCAATGGAAGGAAAACGCTTAATATTTGAGTGAGGATTTTTCGCGTAAATTGGCAACCAATTTATTATCTTTGATTAGGTCTCATCATACACCCTTAAACATGCATTCTAAAATCATAATAAGGTGCGAATAAAATTAATAATGATATGCGGATGGATATATAATAATTTGTTCCTAGAACAAAAATCTCCATTTCCTCTCTCCCGCTAGCACTATACATTCTTCTACCTAATTACATAACACTAAAAGAAACCTCATTTGCATTGAGGGGAATTGGTGAGAAGAGAAATACAAAGAGATAATGAGGTGAAAAGCTGGACAAACAGGTCTAATTTAATAAATTCTAAATTTATTACAATAATTTCCAAAATTGCCCCCACCCATCTAATATCCATCTGATATACATTATTCATACAAATACATCCAAGTATTCACACCAAGCATGTTATTCAATCAATCTAATCCAATTAATTAATCTTTGAATTAATGATCATCTAATGTTCAAACAATGATTTGATTTGCGCGAGTCCAACTCGTTTAAGAATAAATACTCAAAGTACGTATTCTTGAATTATATCGAACTATAATTTTAAATCTTTGGATCCAATACTAATTCATATTTAATTCCAAATTAAATAATTACACTTTTAATAATGTCTTTTAGACTTGGATTCCAAATCCAATCTTCATGGGTCTCAAAAACCCAATTAGTATTAAATACTATTTAATTAAAGTCCAATGGGCTTTCAATTAATTCTTTAGGCATGGGCTTTGGCCAATATGGATCAAACCCAAAATGCCAAGGCCCAAATAGGAATCACCCTAGGTTAAAAATCAATTTAGGCCCATTAGGCCCAATTAAATTTTTTAAAGGCCCAATTGTCATATTTGGACTTTATGGAAATGGTTTTAGGCCCAATTGGATCCAACCCAATTGTCCAAAACCATACTTGGCCCAACCAAGCCCATTAGCCCAATTACAACAAATTAAATTAACATATTATTCCAAATTTACATTAATTCAACTTAAAGTGTAATTACCACAATTAATTAATTAATCCAATATTTCCAAAATATCAATTAATCTAATTAATCATGCTTTAATTCTCAAATTCATGTCCAACACAAAATTGAGGCTAAATCAATCCATTCCAACATGCTTATTCTCACGGCAATTGCATAAAATAACACTCAATTTGATTTCAATCCAATTAAATCAACATACAAGATTTATTTCATGCTTTAAACATATCCAATTGTCTAATTTTTAAAAAAATCACCATGAGGATTTATAGGGTGTATTCAGCCATGCTTGTGAATTTAGGGATTTTTGATCCAATCAATTTATCTCAAATCCAATGATGCACAAATCCAATTCATCATTATATAAACACAACCACACAATCAATTTAGGTAAATCAAGCTCCAAGCAAAAAATCCCAGATTAAAGTATATAAACCCTAGAATCAAATCATGCTTAGATCTCGCTCTGATACCATTGTTAGTGTCCTAGACATGCCAATGAATCTCTAAGCGTGATTATTGTATGAATAAATCAAGTGAAAGTTGCGGAATACTCACATTGATCGGCTTTGAAATTTTCTAAGAACTCCATGGATATAGAAGCTCCAAGCTTTCTTTGTTGTTCCAAACTCATGGGTGAGTTTCCCTATCACTTTCAAGAGACTCCCAAGTGCTAGCTTGCTTGAAATTTTTGCAACAAGAATTTCCATGGGTAAGAGAGGCTCACGGTTTTTGTGTTAGAGAAGAGAGAGGAATAGTTGCTTTTGTTTTCCAAAAACTTGATTTTAAGTTGGTTGGTGTGTTGGTGTAAATGCAACATTTAATAAGCTTAACAACTTCCATCAAGTGTTTGACATGTGATGTAAGTCAATGGGTCCCACCCAATTTAAATTTAAAATTTAAGTTGGCTTCCAACACACACAACTTAGCTTTGGGCCCAGGTTCGTTTAATCCGATTAAACAAATTTTCCGTTGCGACGTAATTAAATCTAATTATATTAAATAATAATGCCTTGCAAAATTATTACGAAAGTCGCTTGAGAATTAATTCCAAATTAATTCGTTCGCTTGAATTAAAATCCAATTTTAATTTCGTATTGAAATTCAATTTCAATTAATATATCCAATATATTTTTTTACCCAATTAAATAAATTAAATAGAAAAATCCAATTTAACTATTAAATTTATTTTACCGATTAATTCTAAATTAATCGAGTTCTCTCTTCTTCACGAATTAATCCCAGATTAATTCATGACGCAATTAATCCCAGATTAATTCTTTCTCTGATAATTAATCTCAGATTAATTCCTGCCATAATTAATCCCAGATTAATTTTCTCTCTCATAATTAATCCCAGATTAATTTTGTTCGAGTCAAATGTCATCGGTGAATCTTTGGGAAGTGACCCAAGAGATCCCTGGATATGTTGCAGTCGTAAATACAGTTGTCGAACCATCCGAACAAGTGAGTACCCCGTACCACATTCTCACCGATTTACAAGACATGATTGGCTTCTAGCAAAGCAGTGTGCCTACCCAATTCTCCGGAAATATTCAACATGGAATATATAATCTTTATCAGGCGTATTATACGAAGTATTGCGTATTACAATCCAGTATCGGATGTCACATGCTAGGCCTAGGGCTGGAATTGTGTCTGTCACGTACGAAGCATATATCGGATCACTAGCAACTAGTCTCTATAATCGGATAATCATGACCTAGTAATATTATCCTGATAGCTGCAGCATTTAAGAGTACTAGTTTTGTATCCCTGCGTGATCATCGTCTCCATATGACTGAAGTGATACTTCCATCTTGACATCACACCCAAACACTACGATTCTCAGTATACCCAGAAGAAGCGTACACGGAACCTGTTAAAGCTCCGGACGACCAAAACCAAAGTATACTGATTGTCGCAAGTATTAGTGATGCAAGTCTTAGGTTAAGACCACATACACCTACCTTGATTCGGATTCCCAGAGCACATAGTCATACTACCAATGGGAATCCGAGGGGTCTATCCAGAGAGAAGCTGTTCCCGGTCCAACAGCTAACAGAACCTCTCTATCACACTTGCATAAGTATCTCTAAAACTTAAATATATGAGAACTATATCGTTAAGCTTCCATAACGCGCACAAGTGTAATACTAGCCTATTCTGTATTATCGATGTCCAGTCTCGATAATACTACGACTAGGGATATTTAATGATTAAACCTTTTGTGGATTAATATTGTCTCATATCTTATTAATCTGGTACTAATCATATGGACTTTTATCATTTATATATTCAAGTAATCCAATTACAAAATGATAAAAGAGAAATTTCCTTTGTCACATAGTTAATTTGTACAAATAACATCATGTCTTTTACAAATATTGATGCTATGGGTCATAATTGTCCAACAGTCGATTGGTATTAGATACAATCGATATTGGCACTAAAGCAAGTGGGAGATTTTGTTAGGGTTGGTGCTCTGAGTGCCAATTTTATTATGTATTTCCTTGGGCATTTGTTCCAACGCTTCTGCAAATGGAATGTTGATATGTAGCTTTTTGAAGATCTCCAGGAATCGAGCAAACTGCTTGTCTAGTTTTTTTTTCTGGAGACATTGTTGAAAAGGTAGAGATAGAGTGAATTTTTCTTGATCTTTTTCCTTTGCTTCTTTTTCCTCCATCTGTAGAACTGCTTTGCTGCCTTCTTTTGGAACATCTTCAATGGTTGCATTGATTCCAACATCTTTGTTGATTTCTGTACTGCTTTTTAAAATGATGGCATGACATTGCTCATTCCCCATGTTCCTTGGATTTGGTTTTGTATTGCTGGGTTTGGCCTCAATGGGAAAAAAATGGAGCACATAAAGAAACGGTGAATTACGTGAACAATTTCAACAGACAGGGGAACAATCCATATTCCAATACCTACAACCCATGGTGGAGGAATCATCCCAATTTCGCATGGAGCAATAATTTGGGAGAGCAATAATTCGGGACAAAGGAACAATCCACCCCACCAGGATTCCAACAGCAAAGCCAGGAGCATGAAATAGAACCAGGAATAGCGGAAGTGCTGGCCTAATTAAAAAAATATGATGCTTTGAATGTAACATTTTATTATGAATAAAATGAACAGTTTCTTTTATATAACTTCTTCATTAATATGGTAAAGACGTAACCGACCTTAGAATGATTATTTATGATACTGTTGCAAAAGAGTCACAACTGACATTGCGTTGTATCATGACGTTGTCATTCTTAGATTGTTCCCGGTCAAGGTTTACACTACTTGGTCAATAAAGTAAACCCATTGAGACTGGTAAATGTCGTATATTGGAATCTTGGATTCCGATGGTTTTCTCAGTGAACCATGAGTCTTGGAGACTCGTATAGACATGTAGGTGTGTTTATAGCGGATAGACACTAAACGACTCACCGAAGATTCTTAATCGATGGTACACCAACGTCAATAAGAATCTTCTCGGTTGAGTGAGCATAGTGATTCTTTGACTCGAGATACCATTGTGGATATCTGAGTTATCCTCCACACTTTGATGGCAGTCATTTCACCGATCTATTTAAATCAGACCTCCGCTTGTTCATTGGGTGTGGACTGATGCTCATGATATCATATGTGTATCAAGAAAATGATTTGTCAGCTCTGTGTATAGAGCATAGGTATTCAATATGGAATTAGCAATATGTTAAATCCATGGGCCCGTAGTACAATGTAGAAATCATTCTAAGTGTTATTAAGAGATTGCTAATAGAAACGTCGACGTGATTATATCTATAGAGATTTAACGTTTGTATCTATATCTCTGGATAATCCGAATGCCTATGACGGAGGTATTATATGTATGCAGTGACCTCGACCTGTATGATTAAGAGATCTGTGTTCGTTATAATTTACGGGTGGATGAATTATGGACACAAAATTTGATTTCGTGACGGATATGCCTGAATCTAGAGAGTCTCACTAATTAAATATACTCGTAGAGCACTAGGGCAACTGTTATGAATAATACTGATTATTTAACTCGTTTAACGATTAAACGAAAAATACATGCAATCGGGACCTAACCGTCATTTCCAAATTAATGTGTATTTGTATTTAATATTTGATATTATTAAATACACATTAAAAAATATCAATTTGTGATATTTGACATATATCATTAATATATGTATTTGATATATTTAATGTAAATATAATACATATATTTAAGATATTTGCATTTAATTATTTAATTATATAAATATTATATGATTAATATAATTAAAGTTACAAATATCTTATGACATGATTTCCTTTATTAAAGTTGGAAATGACATGATGCCATTGGAACACATTTTAATTTACTTTATGGATGATAATTGTTAACTTTATTAAAGTAATACGTGTGCCAATTGAAATTGAACAAAATTAAATAATTGTTATTTAATTTCTTGTTGCGAAATTCGGCCATTGTGAGTGAAATAACAAAATGGTTTTATTTTTCATTTTACAACACTTAGACAAGTTTCACAATATTTACAAAAGAGAGTTCAAAGCATTTGTTGAAGAAAGAAAGGAAAACCTGTATGTTTTTCACACTTTCTTCTACATGAAAATTATTTAAATTAATCTTAACTTCAATTTGTGTTGCTAAGTTGATGTCTCTACTCTTTGGATTTGTAATTATATGTGTTTAAAGCTTGTTGGATGTGATTAGCACGTGTGATTAATTATTGAGCTAATTATGAGTATTATGCTTATAGATTAATTAGAAATTAAAGTTGTCATTCTAGAGTTGATTAGCCATTCATAATTAACCTAGAATTGTTCTTGATTAATTTCATGATGGTGAGACTTGATTGGTGTGGTAATTGAATGATTAAAGTATTGAATTAATTCAATTTAATGTGAATTATGTAATTGGAGTAATTTGTGAAATTAGGGTTCTAAACCTAATCCAATTTTGGGGATTTTCATATATGTAATGTAATTGTATATTTGGTGTATATTAAATTTGGGATTGATTGGATTTGATCTTGATGTGTTTTGAACAAATTAGGTCAAATTGCAATTAATAAAAAATCTGGGCTGTTTCGGCAATTACAGATTTTTTGGGGATTTGTGTTGCAATTTCTGATTTCATGTATTAGACATGTATAAATCATTTTGGGATTGATTTGGAATCAATTAAATATGTATTTAAATATTTAAGGACCAAAATGATTAAATTGTAAGAGTTTGGGGTAAATCGGCAATTAAAAGAAATATGATTTCTTGGGTTAAAATTTCAGATTTTAAGTATTTGTTAATTAAATAAATAAGTTTATTTAATTGTTCCAAGGAAAAATAAGTTTTCCGCGCTCCGCTGCGCGAACCCGTAATTCCTTATAAAACCCCTACATATCTGACTAGACTTGAGATAAGTCTAACAATTTCTGGATGTTTATGAATATCAATATTGCTTTTTTATCATTTTTATTATTAATGATTGCTCCCCGTGTAAGCTATAAATTGTTATTGCATGATGTTGCATTCCAAGACATGTCTATACCTCTTTCAAAACTAATATTCTAATGGAATCGATAAGGGACCATTCCTAACCCAGAAGGGTTTAAGGTCATCCATTGCGAGGGGTGTAGTGCGACCTTAAATCATTCCCAGTATTTTATACTGGGTGGCGATTCCATCATTCTCTAGGTAGTTTCTCGTGGGCTATCCGTACTCTTTATAGGCTGCGAGCCCAATAGTGTCATGGTCGCTGACATCATAGGCATAGCGGTAAACCCCATTTCGCTCCTATAGATGGCGACTCCACTGGGACAGAGATTCGACCACGAAAAATACCTTGTAGTATTCATGTTGAGATTGAGGTTAACCATGTCTTTATTTTCTTGCATACACTTTAAAACCCCGATGGCGTTACATACCATGAAATCACTTTCACTCAAGGCGGTGAACCGTTAAGTGATGATAACCATCACTTGTTGGCATGTACCTTCGGGTATAAAAAATGTGCATTCATTGGTCGATTGAACCCTTGGGTGGGGAGACATAATTATGGACAAACCTTCGCCAATGAAAGCCTTAGCTTGAACCTTGGACTAAGCCCACATGTAAACCAATAGTTGATTCCCTATAAGAATGGGCCTCCATAATGCTTGTCTTTGGGCCATAACCACATAGAATATAATCTTGTTAAGCCTTTAACTATGACAAGTTTTCATTTCATGATAATTTAGTTAAATACTTTGAAATATCAAGGGGTCAAATTGTATGAAAACCTTGATGGGCCTAGAATATTTAAGTATGGTTTATATGTGCTAAAAATATTAGTTCGATACATGTACTGGCTTTCACTCAGAATGCTATGACCTGTTTTGGCCTATTTGGATATTATTAAATATTTCAAAGCCCATCCCAAATAACCATGATTACTAAGGTTCCAATTCGTCATTTCTAAACAATGGCAGGATCCCCATATTAGGATTAGTCTTTTATAAATTGGCAGAGTTTGACTTTTAACGATGGAAAAGAGCAAGGTGGCCAAGATTTACCTTTTAGCATATGAGAGAACAAGTTTATGTACCCTTATTGGCATAAAAGCTAAGCACACCTAGGAAAATATTGGACTTATCATGTGTATGACAGGAATAAGTTTGGAAGGATATATGCTAATGTTTGAGCATACCATGCATTTCATACATTACATGCATACATGAATCACGCTAACCCTTTTTTGATGTAACCATCTGATGAGCCGAAAATATATCAATATTTACCGCCCCTTTTACTTAATATTTTATTTAGTTTATCGGGTTTAATGAATGTTTTGATGTGTTTTAGTTTATTTTACAGATAAAATAATATTGGGACACAATGAAATCATTTAGGACGAAATGTGGGTCAAATAAGGGTAAAAATTGGACTTGACATATTAATTTTGGAGATTGTAAACTTGAAAGGGCGTTTTAACGAAGTGTAGTTTTGGAAATTCCTGTTTTGCGTATCTGTCGTATTTTGGGCATAACGTTTTACTCCGATATAGGATTGAGCTGATTCAAGTTTCCGATTAAAGAAGACTCAACGATCTACAACTTTGAAAGACAAACTAATTTCGAATTCTGAAGATGTCATTCCCGAAATTGATGAACCATCCAGAAGTGTGTTGTGTGTAATTATTAAAGTCATTTTCAATCATTTTCAAAGCAAAAAAATAAATTAATAAATAAATAATAAAAATTTTCAAATCACCACAAAACATGATAAGCAATTAGTGGAGCAATTAATAATGGATTTGGTGGAGCAATTAGTGGAGCAATTAATAATGGATTTGGTGGATGATTGATGGAGACAAAATTTTGCCTATAAATACCAAGTCATTTCATTTGTAAATTCATACTTCTTTTAAGGAATTCCTTAAGAATACTAAGAAGATTGTATCTTATTTGTTTATTTACAGCTTTCAGTAATTAATTCCCGCTTTCGCACTTTCTTTTCTTTACTTTTCTGTTTTTACTTTCCGCAATTTACTTTTACGCACAGTACTTTTCTTTCTTTAATTTTCAGTTTTACTTTTCAGTAATGAGGAGGTAACTCCCCTTTGCTAGGGTAAAAGGTAAAACTTTTATTACTAATATTTAGATTAATCTCCCTTAATTATAATATATAAACTAGTTAAAACCTGACTTAACGAGGATACCGCCATATTGGTCGGTTGATAATTATTTAAATTGGTTTTAACCTGACTAAACTGGATACCGCCTGATTGATCGGTTGGTATTAATTATTAATTTGACTTAATCTAGATACCGCCTATATGGCTGGTGGTAATTATCATGCAAAGTTAATATATTATATTAAGGGAGATATCTAAAATAGAAGTAATAAAAGTGGATCCTTTTACCTCAGCATTTTCTTTTATTGTACTTTTACTTTATTTACTTTTCAGCAATTTACTTTCAGCATTTACTTTTCACCAATTTACTTTTCAGCAATTTACTTTCAGCATTTACTTTTCAGCAATTTACTTTCAGCATTTACTTTTCAGCATTTACTTTTCAGCATTTAATTTTCAGCATTTAATTTCAGCATTTACTTTCCGTCATTTACTTTTCAGCAATTTACTTTTCAGCATTTACTTTATGTCTTTTATTTTATTTAAGTTTTTACTACCCGTAAATATGTGTCGTAACTAAACCAGTTATCTGGGGTTGTGATGAAGTCCAATATCACCAGTTTATAAGGGGTAAATATTTTATTTTATTTTATTTCAGTCTTAAGCTTAATGCGTCTTGTTAATTGGCCATTAATAAGATTGATCTGGTAAATCTAAAATAAACTTGACAAATGAATTTTAGGTTTCAGCTTTGAACTTAATAGCCCACGATCTTCCTTGAGGATAGATAACCCTTTAATAGATTTCCTTACAGGATAGACATATACCTGTCGGGCGGGGGTAGCCATAATTGGAACTTAAACTTAATAAATCCAGGTAATTTGGTTGACATAGACATATGGTTCAATTGGGTTATACTGGGTATTTGCATTTGACCATCGACAGAGGCTTTCGCATAATTTAGTGTTCCAGGTTAGTAAACCGATATATTACACAAACATGAAATAACCACTTCATCTTTTAAAAATATTGGAAAGATTCACAACTCTAGATAGTTTCATAATATTGAATTTTCTTAAACCTACTTTCGTGCAATTTTATTTACTTGTTTTTAAATTTAGAATCATCACCATTTCAAATCAATCAATCAACCTGTTAGATATTAGTAATCATTTGACCTCATAAAATTAATAGATTAGGTATTAAGTCCTCGTGGGATCGATACTTTTTATACTACTTGAACGATACGTGCGCTTGCGTTATACGCATGTGATTACGCACCGGTCACCATCATTGTGGCACGTTGGGTTAGGGTAGAAGGTAGATTAGTCAGATGCTATGGCCAATGTTATGGCCAACTTGAGGGAACCTCATGCGGAAGGGGCTAAAATCAGTGAAATGAGGCACAAAGAGCTTACAAACGGGATAGTCGAAGGAACCCATACTCTGGATGATGATGAAAACATGATTGTGTATGCTGCAGGCAAGATAGCACACTGCCGAGCTGAACTCCAAAAACTAAAAGAACAAATGGAGTCGGTTGCCCAAAAGATGAAGGGCAAGTATGAAGACCTCTTGGATTATAATGATATGGCTTTTGAGGAACAAATGTCTTCTTAATTCAAGATGCCAGAAATGGTGAAGTTTAATAGGAACAAGGATCCAAAAGTACATCTGCGCCAATACATATTGCTGATGAGTTCTACCGGCTTGCCCAAGAGCTAAGTTCAAAAGATGTTTGGGATTTCGGTCGAATAAACCCATGTTGTATGGTAGCACAACCTATAAAATAAGTGAAAGATGATTGGAGAGCTTCGGAAAAAGCATTTTTGAATCAGTATGTCACATATATGGAGATCGACCTATCGATTTTTGATTTAGAGAATACCAAGCTGAAGCAAAATGAAAGCTTCAAATAATATGTTGATCAATGGAGAGGCAAGCTTTTAAGAATGCATACATAACCCTTGGAGAAGGGCTAGATAAAGATGATCATTAAGGACACCAAGCCCTCTATCTGCAACAAGATGGGAAAGATGACCTCCAAGATCTCTGAATTCCAACAGTTGAGAGAAACTATCATGGACATTGAAGAATAAGAGGTTGAGATTCAAAAATTCCACAGCCAAAATAGAAGAACTACTGGGGGCCTTCTGGAACAAATGGCAGTCTCGCTGAAATTGGTGTAATAAGAAGTATGAGATTTTCAAACCTTGGCATATTTTTGTCAAAGGTAATTAAAAAGTTGAAGAGACATGGTCTGCTGAAACCCCTGGAGCCGAAACCATTACCAAACCCAGTACCCCACTTCATCAACCTAAACAGTAGTGCCAATTTCACCAACAAAAGGCCATGACACTAACAATTACATCTGTCGCAGACACGAAATCCAAGACTTTATAGACAACGAAAAAATCCCCGACCCTGAAAGATACCAACCCAGCACAAGTAAAAAACCCATATCCAACCACTATGTTGTTCCACCACCACTATACATAATACATTTTGGCCTGTCAGAAGAATGCGTCCTACAAACCTTCAATCATCAGATCGATGTTATGGGCATATGAGAGACATTGAGGTTTTCTAATGCTATAAGTTCTGGGAAAATTTTTCTAGTAGCAATGGAGAGGAAGTCAAAAAAATGACCATGAGTGGTCGGTTTCATAATGATGCCACTAAGCAGAATAATAGGATAGGGGATGAGGAAAATGAAAAGGAAGGAAAAAATTTAGAAGATGATGTGCTCCAACATTTGAAGAATACCCAAGCATAAATTAGCATCTGGGAATTGATGTGTTCCTCCAAAAAGTACATACGAGTTATGGTTGAAGCCTTGGAGGAATAATGGGGTCAGCTGATATAGATCCAACTGTAGTCATCAGATCTGTTCGGAAGGAAAGTAAGCAAATCATAACCTTCTTCAAGTAAGCAAATCATATTTTCCCAATTTCTTCCATCATATACATCACTCCCACTTAAATTAGGTAAACCTGAGTGTTTACTAATTATGGGATTATGTAATCCTGAGTTTCATAAAGAGATCAATCTTGACATATCTCTCTGCTTAGGAAAATCAGTTTCTAAGAACGTGATATCTTGTGATTCAAATTCTATCACAACTTCACTTTTGTGTTCAACTATGCACATATATATTTTTGATTGTTCAGAATATCTTATGAAAATATTTTTTTCATCTTGGGCCTGATTTTCCATGTTCGTGAGAACGCATATGGACATAGGCCGCACAACCCCAAGGTTTCAGAAATTGAAGATTTAGTTTATGACATGTTTATAACTCATATGGTGTGGTGGTAACTGGTTTTAAAGGCACACGGTTAAATATATATATGGTAATCAACAATGCATCACCCCAATTGGTTATAAGCAAATGTATTTGTGCCATCATAGAACTAACCATTTCAAGAAGAGTTTTATTTATTCTTCCACAACATCATTTTGTTGAGAAGTAGTAGGAGTAGTCAACTGACGACTAATTCATTTTTCATCACATAACTCTATAAACCGATCATATAAGTATTCACGACCACGGTCAGTACGTAGCGCTTTAATATTCTTCTCTAATTGATTTTCTGTTAAATTCATAAATTTCTTAAAACAATCTAATGCTTCAGATTTATGAACAATCAAATAAATATAACTAAAGTGTGTGAAATCATATATGAATGTGATGAAATAAAATGCTTCATGCCTTATCCTTACATTCATTGGACCACATATATTTTAATGGATTAATTGTAATGGATATTTTACTCTAATTCTTTTTCCAAATGGTTTTCTTATAGTTTTTCTGGCCAAACAATATTCACAGGCAGACAAATTTACATTCTCTATGTTTCCCAAAATAAATTCTTTGGTTAATCTGTTCATTCTTTGCTAGCAAATGTGACCAAGTCTAACATGCCACATAGTTATATCATTATCATTACTGACAGACAATGTAACAAATGAAAAATTAGAATTGTCATTAAAGCATCCAATATTTGATACAATAAAACCATCCAGAAAATAACTAGAATCATAATGTATTGTACCTAAGCACAAATCAACACCAAATTTATGAAAGTTCAACTTGAAACCTAAATTAACTAAAACCAATACATAAACTAAATTTCGGCTAATTTTTCGAGCAAACAATACATCATGTAGGAGTAAAGTTTTTCCACCATGCATGACTAACTTGCATGTACCCACTCCTTTGACTTTAACTCGCGATTTGTTACCGATGTATATCTACTTCACCTATGTGACATTCATCGAAATTCCACAAAGGCATCTATATCATTCACTAAATGGTCTATGGCTCCAGAGTCTTTTTAGCCTCGGTGCAGTGACGAGTAAAATGACCATTCTTGCCACAATTATAACATTTAACCTTTGCCATATTTTTCTTTTTGGAAGGACTAATTCCTTTCTCATGTTGGTTAAACTTCTAATTCTTTCCCGACTTAGAAAAATATTGTTCTTTTCTGAATTGGAACTCGCCACCATGAAATTTTATTTTCTTCTTAGAACCTCAAAGTTTGCTGGTTTCGGTCATATACAATCAGTATTTGACTTAGCAGTCACCAGCCGATCTCAATCTAATTCTAGGTGGCATTTAGCATCATCAAAAGTTTTGATGCTCATTGTGGGTCAAATGCATATTCATATGCTCCCAGCTATTTGGAAGAGAATGAATGACCACTTGGACTTTCTGTTCATCTGTAAGAACATGACCAGTACCTGCTAGTTCAGTAATCATATTTGACATTTACCTCAAGTCCTTTGACATAGTGAACTCGGGGCATTTCTTGTATGTGTCAAACTTGCTCGTGAATGACCTAAGTCTAGTTATTGATGTACTGCCAAACTTCTCAGCTAGTATGGACCACATGTCCTTAGTCAGGTTATACTTCCTGAACACTTTCATGAAGTCATTATCCATGCTGCTTAGCAATGGAGTTCTTCTTCTTCCAAGCCTCATGGTTTCTTCTGTGTTGGGTCGTGGTGCCCTCTTCAGGTTCATCCATATTCATTGTCAAGATTTCAAGAATCTTTTGTTCTTCTAGCACATACTGGATTTTCATGCTCCAGATTTCAAAATTATCGCCGTTAAGTTTCTCACCTCTGTTGAGTTCGGCGATAATATTCTTTGATGCGAAAGCCATTTCTAAACATAAAGTTTTCTACAGATATTCATGCACATTTATTAATACTTTGGCTTTACATTTAATTATTTTTTCATGAAACAAATTATGTTTAATAAAATTTTATAATGGGGTTAGAGTCAAAAGGTCATTATGTGTCCAATCATCATCTAAGGACTCAATGTGAAAATATTATCAACATAATCATTCATGCAAACTCATCTTCTAAAAATTACCTAAATTTTTTAGAACATGTTATCATGTGACAATTAATGCATATTTCATTTCATAATTTAATTACTGAAATTAAATTTAAAATAGAACATCCATTCATAAAGAAATGAAAATAATTTTTACATATTGTGAAATAATAAATAATTACACATAGTAGTATTAACCATGTTTTCAAAGAAAAACTAATATCTAATACTAAGAACTTTTCCGGTGTTAGAGTCCTAACTCATAAATGTCTTATGATACGAATCCTCAAATTCTTGGGGTAACTCATAATTGATTTTGGACATCCATGAAAATCATATAGCAAATCTAGGATCATAACGATAATTTTGAGATATCGAAGGAAAAGTCATTGTTTTTGCTTTGTGTCTGAGATACTCAGTTGTCAATCTCTCAATGGCTTTATTATAACACACATTTTTCTGTATGCTTTATTGATTCCTAAATATCAGTAAGTTGTAATTACCATATCTCAGAGAGAGTATTTTGTAGCATTTTGAGTCTATCAGGCTGCCCTAATTAATTACTTTCCCAAATCGACTCTTGTAACATGTTATTGAATGTGATGATATGTGAAATCATATCTTCACTTTCACTCATCTGACATCTATCCATTCCTAACAACATGTCTATTAGTCTTTCTCTGTGTGCGGATGTCATAACCCTTCTTGCAGTTTTTCGAACTATCATCATGATTTTACTGTAACAAATATAAGGAAAAATCAATGCAATGAAAATTCAAAGTTACATTAGTAAAATAAATAAATATCATAAAGATATTCAATAAAGTATATAAACACAAAAGTTTTATGGTAAAATAAATTTATCATTGCGGATTATAATAGTGAGAACACTATGCAAAAAAGGATTAGACGTTCAATCAAGACAGATTAAAATTAGCGGAGAAAACTGATGCATACATGACCTACACACGCTGTCACATGCCGCCATGTGTCGACATATGCGCCTACGCACTCTCACGGGCCACCATGCACTTCCATGCCCTGTACGTGCGCATGCATGTTACACCACTTAGATGACATGTCGTTTTGTAGTTGTGTACATGTACGACATGTTAGTTGTTCAATTTATAAGAAATCAATATGTCGATTTATCCAGATGCAATCGACATGTCATCTGGTTCAGCGCTTATCGTATATCGTTGCCAGATGACATGTTGTTAGAATTTCTAAGACGCGGATGACAAATTGTTTTTGTCTTATGGGATTGATTTTCGGGGTAAAATCAGATTGGACTAGCCATTTCTATGGTCCATAACTTACTTAATTTTAATCCAAATTAAGAAAATTATATACCTAATTAAAGATCACATGTCCTATTTTTCAAAACATCTTACAACATGCCATTATTAATTTTGTACAGTAAGATATTAAGGTCCAAAATTGGACAAAAATTATTTTTGAAAAATGAGACATAATGCAAGTTCTTCCTTTTTTTTTTTATACATAATCATTCATTTTTGTTCAATTTAATTAGAATACATGCATCAAGGTTCTGATACTAATATTAAGAACAATATCCCTAAATAACATGGAACAAATCCATGAATTATCCACTTAAGATCTAACCCACATGCATTACTAGTTTATTATTTATTTACAAACACATTGAAATAAATCTAAATATTTTAAAACACAATTGCATACCTTATTTGTAGAGATTCCCTTAATCAAACTTAATTAATTTCTCTTCTAAATGAGCAAATGCTCATATATACAGGAGATAGAGAGGGAAGTCAATGTTATTATATCATCACATGCATGGCTTCCTATTTAATCACATGTATTTGGAAGCATTGATTAATCACATACATTTGAAATCATTGATTACTATTTAATCACATGCATTTGGAAGCTTATTGACTTCCTCATGCCCCTCCAAAAATGAAGCCATCATGGGTGTTCTATGAATGGAAATAATGTTGATTATCCATTGATTTCCAACACGAGCATAAGAAGAAACAAAGTTAATTTTTCTCAATAGATAAATCATAAACCTCCAACATCATATATTTTATAACCATAAATAAAATGAATAGATATTACAACCAGGAAAGTTACAATTTCCTCTTCAAGCCTTACAAATTCTCTCCAACAATCAAACAAAAAAAAGAACTCAAAAAAATTACACTTTAATAACTTGCATCACAAGGCAATGCAAGTCTAGAACCAGTGTAAAGAGAGAGGGAAAGAAATGAAAACAATGTGTCAAAGTTACAATAATCAAGAAGAACTGGTAAACTTTTTAAGGTACTTAATTGGTTACAGTGGTGCAACACATGCAGGTGGTGAAGAGGGAAGATCTCGGCTTTCGCTTCTCTCTACTTGTTGCTGTAACTTCCTTAGTGTGCAAGTTCAAGGATTCCTTGTTTGCCTTCTTTGCTGCAGCATTGATGGTCTCATGTTTCTGTGGGGTTACAATGATATGGTCCTCTTCCTCTTCTTTCAATAAGCCTAAGAATGGAGTTTTCGACTTCTCAGAATCGCTTCTTTCCATCCTAACAACTTTTTCTTCCACCGGCATTGCCTGATACTGAAGCTTATCTTGATCATAATGAGTATGTGCAATTGGACTAATAAGACTAACTTCTTGTTCACCCGAAAAGTCTCCAGTTGCAGTCTTGTCTTGACACAGCAATGGGGTTCTATCTGATTCTTCTGTCCTGGCTTCAATTCTGAGATCAAGGCCAAAACTCGGAGACTTTTGCATTAGAGCATGAGTGTTAGAGTTGCTGGAATTTGATTCAGTGCTGAACCTCCCAACACTTTCTTGCACCTGATAAGCATCGCTTGCAAAGGCTGGCATTTCAACTTTTGCACATTGTTCACTGAGATTGTTTACCTGAGTGTTAGCTTCTGCTGCCACCATCATAGTCTTTGCTAAATGTTGCGCCTGCTCAGGTTTCTCAATTGCTAATTCAGCTGCTGAGTATGAAGTTTCTGCCATCAAGTTTTTGGAATCAAAACAGGAAGCTTCGGCAACAAGGAAATCACCATTGCTTTCCGACTTCAGCTCTGAGATAGAATCATTGCTGCTCTGGGTATTTTTAGACTGCATTTCATTGTTCTGTTGATTATCTTGAGGCTGGACATGAGGAACTGGAGCCTTCGAAAGAGATACTTCTTCTTGTTCCATTAGCGCCTTCAAAAGGAAGTGAGGCAAACCTTGTTCTCCACTCTCTCTTCCTTCTGCATTATTTTGAATGCCATATGAAGCAATAGTTTTCTCCTCTATTTCTTCAATGATTTGCCTCTTCTCTGACACCTCTTCTCTTTTGCAATCTGTAAGAGAAGATTCTGTCGAAACAATTCCTGATTCGGGAACCATCTCAGCTTCTTTTTGTGAGTCTTGGAAACTTTCCACAGAAGCCTCATTCTGTTCATCATTATGCCCATCAACCAGGTGAACATTCTTGCCAACCTTTGCCTCCTCGATACAATCCTCATTGCCCCCGCGGCAAGTAAAATCTTCAATTCTCTTTTGGTTGTTCTCTCCTTTGGTCTCAATCATCAACAAATCAGACTGACACACATTTTCACTATCAGCCTTTGATTCTTTAACTGACTCCTTTCCAGACTGAGTTGTGTAACCACCAGGCTTATCGTCACCTTTTTCGGACTCCTTTTCTGTCAGTGTAGTTTCTGCAGCAAGGACTACACAGAAATTTGTAGATTCAAAAACTTCTATGTGGGGATTTAGTGACTCATCCATGGAAGTTACTTCTGATTCTGCTTTGGGGGAATCAGTGCTAACTGGACTTCTCTCAGTTCGTATCTGACCATTGCATTTGATTCCATCACCAAAACCATTGCCAATCTCATCCCCATCTTTAATTTCTATGTTATCTTTACAGGATACTTCTTCTTCGGATGTTGTTTCTTTTACAGCCAAATCATCTTTTTCCATTTCCACCTCTGGATTGGAACCAGAAACAACAGTTCCATCCAAATCATTCGATATCATATCACCTATAGGGTTACCATTCTCTTCACTAGTCCAATTCAAGTTTGATCCTAATATATCATCTTGAATATGCATTGACTCGTTGCTATCTTGTGTAGGTGGATCATCAGGAATTTTAGCCAATTCAGGTTTATCAAATTTTAAATCTTCAAATTCTTGAGGCTCTGGATCATGCCATGAAGATACTGTTTCAGAAGTTGACATGTTTATTCCATCTTCCTCTGTTACCAATATGAAGGTATTATGTTTACATATAATTGTATTTTCACAAGTAGTGATATTTCTATTAGTGGCAACAATCAACTAACCTTTCTTGAAGGAAGTTTGCTTCTCAAGCTGATGATCACTACTTGGCGGCAGATTCTCCGAGAAAATTGACTCTTGTTGTGCCTCAGGATCTTCTGAATGTTTGAAGGGAGGAGTTGGGTGGGTGTCACTAATTTTACATCCAGCTTCGTTATTTGTTTTAACTTCAAAATTTGGAGATTCAGCAGGAGCAAGAACTTCAGTTTCTTGTTCTATAAGAAACAAGAAGGCTCGAGTTCAGTGAAGAAACATCAACTGACAGTTAGCTTATCTATGCTTACATTGAGAATCCACTAACCTCAATGAACAAAAGAAGATGAATAAAAAAAGAAGACTTCACTAACCTCTTTCATCTGATATGAGTTCTACAATATGAGGATCCCCTGCTTCTTTTGGAACATCAGAAGATAAACTATTGATCTCTTTTTCACCTTCAGCACCATCTGTATTACCGGGTAGTTTCTCATGCTCTTTCGAGTCATCGGACATAATAGAATTTGGTTCCATTTCATTGCTTTCATCACTTGCTCCAATACTGTTTGATTCCACTTCTACTTTTAGAGATTCAGCAGGAGGTTGAACTTCAGTCTCTTTTTCCTCTACAAAAGTCTCAAGATGAGTTAACATATCATGTCTATGCAATTTCCAGAATTCAGTACCTTCACTAACCTCTTTCAGGTTTCACATGAGGATCTGCTGCTCCATTATGAACATCAGTAGCCACCCCATTATCTTTTCCGCGATGATCTTCAACTTCAATTAGAGCAGCATTATGATTTTCTACTTCTGCACTATCTGCATCACCAGCTTCTTGCACAGACTTTTCCAGAACTTGATTGGTACTGTTCTCTTCTTCTGCATTAGAATACCAAATTTATAAATTCACAAACATTCATCACTATAAGCAAGTACAAAGCTAATCAAAAATATTAATATACCTTGTTGTAGCCCAGATGTGTTGCTGTTGCTCATCTCATTTCCCATGTTCAATTAACTAAATTCTGCAAATATAAATGATTTGTAAAAGATAAAACACACAGCAAGTCTACAAAGTAATTGGCTGGGGTCTTCTGATAGCAATCAAATATGAATTAAAGGAAGTTCATATTCAAAACAGAGAAGCCACATACCATGATTATGATGATTATATTCACATGAAAAATAGCTATAAAAATTTGAGGACAGCTTAAAGCAAAAGCCACATAGGGGTCATCTGTCAGCCAAACTGATTTATATAGTGGCACATTTTCCCTTATCATCCTTCTTTCCTTTTTGTGTGACATTGACATTCTGTGATGATCATAGTTTCAATAAATTATTTAGCACATCTTTAGCACATTTTTAAGTAATTAAAGTTCAGTACTGTCGGCGAATTGAAATGTGAATTGTGCCATATGATTATGTTCAGCTGAAATTTTGGGTACTATGAATCCAATCTAGGCAACCTAAAGCTTCTCTAGCCTTTCATTCTAGTATGTGATGCGGTTCCACAATTAAATATAGAATTAACTGGTGGTTTATTAATTATTTGACATCTTAAGTCGGTTTTTGATATTGAGTTATATCTATGGGTTTGTAACAAATGATATCAGAACCAACATCATGCCCAATTATAATTATGTGACATAGAGGGTGACGTCGGTATTGTAATATTCGGCCGTAACTAATTATACTAATACAAAACCTAGCCCACGTGGAAGCCGGACTGCGGAACTTCTAAGAATAAGTTTTACTCAAGAATTAGTAATGGCTGCTTTGTGACACCCATAACAAAGATATTACCAGCTTGTATAATCTAAATTATTTGTTTGATACAACATTACATCAAATGGTTGTTAACCTGCCACGTAGCCGATGAAGTTAATTTGATACAATTCAATATGACAAGAAGTCTACATATGCTTTCTTCTCTAATGGGCATGGAATAATGGTTGTGATAAGAACTTTAGCAGGTGGGTCTATGCTCTGGAACATTTCTTGAGCTTAAAGCTTATTCTAAAAGTGGGGTGGCTAAAGGGCAGCAAAATTTTTCAAAGGCTAAGATCATGATTACTGTGCATTTGCCTTGAAACTCTGTCCGTGCCCAAAGGTCAATTTCTTGGACCCTCAACTTAATTACTTTATTTAATCAAAAAGATTAGTTGGTGAAATGATTAGAGCATATTGCACCCATTATGGGGGGAAGTGTCTTTGCCTTTCTTCTAATCAATCTAATTAGTAATTAATAAAGCTTGTTAACTGAAATTAAGGGTGTTTTGTCAAACATTTGAAATGGGAAGATTCCATTTCCATCTCTTCTGCAAAAGGGAAAATGATAGGCATCATGTGATGGGACAACAAATGAGGGCCTTTGCCCAAACCCTCAGCAGGCTTGGAACCTAATTCCAAGCTATTTGAGCAAGTCTTTAGAA